>CM076579.1:995887775-996031352 GCA_034641835.2 Pinus albicaulis
AAGTGTTACACCATTTTTTTGGTCATCTAACCTATTATTTGTTGGAATATTGTCATTGATGGCAAAGGATATGGAAAAGGATATGGAAAAGGTCAGCAGAAAAGAACAGAGGACGAACAGAAGCAGCAGAGACAGAATGGGAAGAGTACAAAGGCGCAGCAGAATTTTGGTGAACAGCAACACGCATTCAAAAAGGAAGGGAGAAATGTAAGGATGAATTAATTGTCATGGGCCGCAGCCACAAATTGCAGAGGAGAGTTGATTATGGTGTTGGGCAGAGCCGTCTTTATAGTGGAACGCAGTTATTCCCGTAAAATCTAATTTACGGAGGAGTAGAGTTATTCAGACAGTCATTTCGGGAATTTAAGCCCTCAACAACCAAGTATGAAGAAAATTTATGAAAGTATGCGGAAAGACTTTAAATATTTGAATGTGGCGGGACAAGTGGTCCCTACCACTTGGTAGAAAATCGCAAAGTGCGGTTTGAAGCTTCGTGTCTTGTTGATATATAGATTATTTGCGATGTCAGGGTCATCGCAATATCTATACATTAATAGCAATATCACCATGTTGTTATTTCCTGCATCGCAAGTTCGCTGTTTGTGATAATAAGTCACATCAGCCATGTAGAATCGCAATATCGCATATTCAAGTGTTCCGCCATATGTTTGATCGCGCCATCGCAAAATGGCCATCTGCGATGTGGGCCCGGGGTCAAAGAATGAAATTTGAATGAAATAAATGTTACGGGGACAGTGTAAAGTTTTAAAATAACCATTGGGGTTATAGTTATAATGTTATATGGTGGAGATAAAAGATTGAATATTACTAAAGATCCCAAATGGGATGATTCGTGCATGGAAGAACGGAGGTTAGGGTTTCAAATTGGATTGGCAAGATTATTAATACAAAACGATTGAGATGTATGGCTGTTCCGCTTGCGGAACTCACCACATCAACAAGACACTTGCGTATGGAAAAGCGTTGGATATTGTTTATAAAATCCGAAGGGTTAAACTTTGGGTTAAAGGCTGGGCGCACATAGATAATTTGAATCTCCTCGTTTGAATAAAATAAATTAAAAAGAAATTGAAGAGCCCCGGGGATAAAATAAAAGAAATACCATTAGCGGTTGAGTGGTTTTAGACTTATGGTATTGAGAAAGGCGAGATCTATATAAAGGACAAAGATCATTATTCGATGGAGAAGTGGTGAGCATTGGCGAAGAAGGAATTCCTTTAAGGAATATCCGTATGGACAGACAACGTGCTTAATTGATGATTCTGAGTCCATGATGCACCCCTCGAGACATTGATCTAAAAGGTGATGAGTCGTGAGAGTATTCAACAGAAGAAACGATGAAAAGCAAGCGGATGTCTACTGAAGAACACATATGGATCCGGTGCATATGACAGTTGGAGTTTCTGAAAGTTAATACACACAGTAGGATACACGGAATGTTGAATGCATAAATTCTCTAAAGTCTGGATTAAAGTGGTCTCGATGTTCTGTTATGTAGAATTGGGGAAAATATGTTTGTTAATTGAATAACGGATTGCGTCAGAGGGTTGAAGCCTTCTGTATATAGAAGCTGATGTTATGATCAGGGGGTTGTAGCTCCCTTCCAGGAGAGGCTGGCAAACGAGAGAAGGTTGTAGCCTTCTGCAGGTGGGTGCCTGCGTGCTGGTATGAGTCTGCACCAGCATATATTGTAAAAGGTTTTCTCTATAATAAAATATTGAAGACTGAGATTACAACAGCGGTGGTTTTCTCCCGAATTGGGTTTCCACCTTAAATCCTGGTGTCCATATGTGTTAACGGTTTGTTCTGTTATTTCAGTTCATGCTTAATGCTTATCTGATGCAATTCTCTAAGTAAAGATATAATAAGATATCAGGACATTCATGTTGAATGTAGTACTGTAACATATGATTTCAAAGAGAAAGGAAAGGAAATTGTTTAGCCTTAAATACTGATTCACCCCCCCTCTCAGTATTTTTCCCAACAATTGGTATCAGAGGAGGTCCTTCTGAAAAAGTTTAGTCGCTAGAAGGAAGATCAAGCAAGATGAGCAATCAAGATGGAATAGCATCTATCAGGCCTCCACTTTTTAATGGAAACAATTTAATTTTCTGGAAAACAAGGATGAGATCTTATCTTCAGTCTCTGGGAGCAGAGGTATGGGCGATTGTTGAACAAGGATATCAATATCCAGCTGCAGTACCAACAGATCCAACGGAAAGAAAGAATTATGAAACAAATGCAAGGGCGGTCAATGCTCTATTAGGATGTCTAACTGAATTAGAATTTGTCAAAGTCATGCAGCTGAATACAGCAAAAGAAATATGGGACAAAATCATTCTAAGCTATGAAGGTGATGCAAAGGTAAAAAGTGCTAAACTTCAAACTCTCAGAATCCAATATGAGAATCTTAAAATGCTTAATGAAGAAAGCATTGCAAATTTCTTTCTATGTCTTGATGATATTGTAAATCGCATGAGAAATCTGGGAGAAACAATTATCGAATCCACTTTGGTTGAGAAAATTTTAAGATCTCTAACAGCAAAATTTGAGTCAAAAGTTTCAGCTCTTGAAGAAAAGCAAGATCTTCAAAATCTTACTGTGGTACAACTTCATGGCATACTAACTGCATATGAAATGAGAAGAGGAGGACCATCTGAAGTCAAAGAAGCAGTCTTTAGAACTCCTACAAGAGGAAAGGAAGTACAAATAACAGAAGGATCAGGATATATCTGAGAAGAAGATGAGATAAACTTCGTAAAGAAACTTCAACTTGGCACAGGACGATTTAGAGGTAAGCTTCCTTTCAAATGTTTTGATTTTGGAAGAGTTGGTCATTATGATGCTAAGTGTCCTTATAAAGAAACACATAAAAATGGGAAGGAAGTAGCAAGAAGGAATAAGAATCATTTTAACTCTAAAAGGAGTTACTATACTCATGAAGATAGTGATGGGTTATCTGATAGTGAGGAAGAATGTGAACAAGATCTGAGACTTCTCATGGCATTTGAAAAGGAATCTAGAGAAGAAGACGATACTTTTGTGGACGCTCTAGAAGACAGTGATTTTCTTAATGAAAACAATAAACTCAAAATTTGCTTAGAAGAGAGCAAAATAATCATAGAAACTCTGAAAAATCAGCTTGAAGATAAAGAGAAACACAATGAGAAATTAGAATGTGAAGTAGTAGATCTAAGAAAAGAACTTGGGAAAGTAAAGACTTTGAATCTTAGATTTTCTAAAGGGTCTGAAACCTTAGATGAGATTATCAAGGTACAACGTTCTCCTCTTATAAAGAAAGGTCTTGGATATATTGGAGAATCTTCTCAGGCATCAGCACCAAATTATCTAAAATCAGTTACATCTGGTTTACAACATGTTGCCACTCAACAAGGGAATAAAGAATATTTACAGGTAAAGCATGATCATTTCAATTCAAGAAACACTAATAGAAATGTCTTTCAAAGAAACACCAATCAACAGATAAATTCATATAGAAGATCGTATGATCGCAGAAATTTCTTCTTCAATGGACAATGTTTCTCATGTCACAATTTTGGTCATAAAGCTATTCAATGTGTAGCATATAAAACTATTATGACAAGAGAAGCAAGAAATAAAAGGACTGATATTGAAGCAAAGAAGAATACTTATAACAAATTTTCTCCTCTTCAAAATGAAGTTGAATGCACTTATTGCAATAACTTTGGCCATGAAGAATCTGAATGCAGGAGAAAAGTTCAGCCAAAAGAACACGTTCCTTCAAGATCCAAAGTATGGAAAAAGAAGGAGTTACAGGTTGAAAATTGTGGCATAGCATTATTTGTAGAAGATGAAGAGAATCAGTGGTACATTGATAGTGGATGCTCAAGACACATGACAGGTGATAAAGACAAACTTCTTGCATATAGTGCTCTAGAAAAGGAGAAGAATGTTACCTTTGGAAATGATACTCCTGCGGTAATTAAAGGTAAAGGGTCTGTCTTCCTAAAGGATAAGGTGAAAGCTAATGAAGTCATGTATGTGGATGAATTAAAGCATAACTTGTTAAGTGTAAGTCAAATGTGTGATCAAGGAACTGAAGTTGTCTTTAGTTCAAAAGAATGTGTGGTACGTGATCTTGATACAGGTAAAGAAATTATAAAAGGAAAAAGAACTCCAAACAACCTGTATATATTGAAGAACCCCAAAGAACAATGTTATTTGAGTAAATATTCAAAAAATTGGCTATGGCATAGAAGGTTGGGGCATCTGAGCTTCTCTCAAATCAACAAATCAAGCAGACTTAAAGTTGTTCGTGATCTTCCCAATATTACTCTACCTGAAAATATCATATGCAAATCTTGCCAATTCGGTAAGCAAACCAGGGTACAATTTAATGCCAAGGAAGGATAATCAAGTAAGCCTCTTGAACTCATTCATACTGACATATGTGGACCTATGAGAAAAAATTCACCACGTGGTGAAGAATACTATATCTTATTCATTGATGATTTCTCTAGAATGTGTTGGATTGGGCTGCTTAAACACAAAGATGAAGCATTTGAGAAATTTCAGATCTTCAAAGCACTAGTGGAGAATGAATTAGAATTAAAAATCAAGTGTCTTAGATCTGATCGAGGAGGAGAATATACATCCAAATAATTTCTTGAATTCTGTGAACAACACGGCATAAAAAGACAGTTCTCTGTAGCTGGCACTCCACAACAGAATGGTGTTGCAGAGAGAATGAACAGAACAATTCAACAAATGGCTAGAGCTATGCTTGATGATTCCAGAACACCTGACACATTTTGGGAAGAAGCAGCACATACAGCAGCAAACATTCTCAAAAAAGCACATGTTCGTGTAAATAGTGATAAAACTCCCTATGAACTCTGGTATGGTAATCCTCCCACTATAAAGCATTTTAGAATTTTAGGGAGCAAATGCTTTATCAAAAATAATGATGAAAAACTTGGAAAGTTTGAACCCAGAGCTGATGAGGGAATATTTCTTGGATACTCCTCTAGGAGTAAGGCATATAAATGTTACAATAAAAGACTTCGAAAGATTGTTGAATGCATTGATGTTGTTATTGATGAGTCTATTGCAGCCCCAAAAGAAGAAAAGCAAACAACAGATGAAGATGATGAGGACACATATCCTCCTACATCAAACAGTAATGATACAAACAGTACACCCAGTGAAGAACCTGAAGAAGAGCTGTCTGAAAAGGCTCCATCTAGATATGTTCAAAAGAATCATCTAGAATCTCAAATCTTGGGAGAAAAGGAATCAGGTGTACAAACAAGAAGGACTCTTGTGGGATCTTCTAGCAACCTGGCATTTTTGTCTACGGTTGAACCTCACAGTGTCATTCAAGCTAGCAAAGATGAATGTTGGATTCAAGCCATGAATGAAGAGCTTGATCAAATTGAAAAGAATCACACTTGGGAGTTAGTACCAAGGCCTCATGACAAAAATGTCATTGGAACTAAATGGATATTAAAAAACAAGTTAAATGAGAATGGGGATGTTATAAGAAATAAAGCTAGACTTGTTTGCAAGGGGTATGCTCAACAAGAAGGTATAGACTTTGAAGAAAATTTTGCTCCTGTAGCTAGACTTGAAGCCATAAGAATGTTTCTTGCTTTTTCAAGCTTCAAACAAATCAAAGTTTATCAAATGGATGTTAAATCTGCTTTTCTCAATGGTGATCTAGAAGAAGAAGTTTATATAGAACAACCAGAAGGATTCATTTTGGAAAATGATGAAAAACTTGTTTGTAGACTTAAAAAGGCTCTATATGGTCTCAAACAAGCTCCAAGGGCATGGTACTATCATCTTGACAAATATCTTCATCAACAAGGATTTTCAAAGGGGTCTGCTGATAGAAACTTGTACACAAAAATGGAAAATGACAAACTGCTGATTGTGGTTGTCTATGTCGATGATATCATTTTTGGAAGTAATAAAGAGTCTATGAGTCAGAAATTTTCTTCTGATATGCAGCAAGAATTTGAAATGTCTTTACTCGGGGAACTAACATTTTTTCTTGGCCTGCAAGTGCAACAAGCAACATATGGTATATTCTTATCACAAGAAAAGTATCTCAAGCAAATCCTGAAGAAGTATGGCATGGAAGATTGCAAACCTGTAAGTAAACCAATGATAACTGGATGCAATCTCAGTTCTAATGATGATTCCCCCACCGTAAATAAACCAGAATACAGATCTATGATAGGAAGTCTACTTTATCTCACTGGGACAAGACCAGACATCATGCATGCAGTTGGGATTGTTGGACGATTTCAAGCCAATCCAAAAGAGTCTCATCTTCAGGCTGTGAAAAGAATATTCAAATATCTACAGGGAACTCAAGACTTTGGGCTATGGTATCCAAAGAATGTTGATCTTACTATTCATGCATACACTGATGCAGATTGGGCTGGAAGTGTTGATGATCGAAAAAGCACTAGTGGTGGTGCATTCTTTATGTGGCCCCGGTTAGTATCTTGGTTCAGCAAGAAGTAAAGCTCCATTGCCTTATCTACAGCAGAAGCGGAATATGTGGTTGCAGCATCAGGTTGCACTCAACTTCTTTGGATGATGCAAACCCTACAAGATTTTCAAATCAAATGTTCACATTCTATCTCCATTATGTGTGATAATACAAGTGCCATCAGTATCTCAAAGAATCCTGTTATGCATTCCAAGACCAAGCACATTCCCATCAAATATCACTTCTTACGAGAACAAGTGCTTGAGAAAAAGGTGAAATTAGAATATGTTTCCTCCAAAGAACAAGTTTCTGATATATTTACCAAACCTCTACCTAGGGAAGCATTCGAATATCTCAGACAGAAACTGGGAGTAGTCTCTGCCATGCAGAGGATCAGGTCTACTTAATTACAGAAGACTCAATTGGTTATGAGGTGTTGTCTGAATGCACAGGCTCAGGGGGAGCATTGGTCATGTTAAAAGGATGAATTGTTGGTCATATTATGTTTGAAGATGCAACAAGATCTCAGGGGGAGCATGGGACTATCGGTTCAACGGTTCTTGATCAAACTCTTTTCCATTGATGTCAAAGGGGGAGGAAACACAACAAAGGGTGTCTATCACGTCATCAAAGGTAGAGTATTTCCATCAATGCCAAAGGGGGAGATTGTTGGAATATTGTCATTGATGGCAAAGGATATGGAAAAGGAAATGGAAAAGGTCAGCAGAAAATAACAGAGGACGAAAAAAAGCAGCAGAGACAGAATGGGAAGAGTACAAAGGCGCAACAGAATTTTGGTGAACAGAAACACGCATTCAAAAAGGAAGGGAGAAATGTAAGGATGAATTAATTGTCATGGGCCGCAGCCACAAATTTCAGAGGAGAGTTGATTATGGTCTTGGGCAGAGCCGTCTTTACAGTGGAATGTAGTTATTCCCGTAAAATCTAATTTACAGAGGAGTAGAGTTATTCAGACAGTCATTTCGAGAATTTAAGCCCTCAACAACCAAGTATGAAGAAAATTTATGAAAGTATGCGGAAAGACTTTAAATATTTGAATGTGGCAGGACAAGTGGTCCCTACCACTTGAGCGCAAATCGCAAAGCGTAGTTTTGAAGCTTCAAGTGTCTTGTTGATATGGATTATTTGTGATATGCGATCATCGCAATATCGCATTATCGCAATATCACATATTTGTTATTTCCGCCATCACAAGTTCTGTTGTTTGCGATATGCGATCATCGCGCCATCGCAAGATCGCAATATCGCATATTCAAGTGTTCCGCCATATGTTTGATCGCACCATCGCAAAATGGCCATCTGCGATGTGGGCCCGGGGTCAAAGAATGAAATTTGAATAAAAGAAATGTTACGAGGACAGTGTAAAGTTTTAAAATAACCATTGGGGTTATAGTTATAATATTATATGGTGGAGATAAAAGATTGAATATTATTGAAGATCCCGAATGGGATGATTCGTGCATGGAAGAACGGAGGTTAGGGTTTCAAATTGGATTGGCATGATTATTAATACAAAACGATTGAGATGTATGGCTGTTCTGCTTGTGGAACTCACCACATCAACAAGACACTTGCGTATGGAAAAGCATTGGATATTGTTTATAAAATCCGAAGGGTTAAACTTTGGGTTAAAGGCTGGGCGCACATAGATAATTTGAATCTCCTCGTTTTAATAAAATAAATTAAAAAGAAATCAAAGAGCTCCGGGGATAAAATAAAAGAAATACCATTAGCGATTGAGTGGTTTTAGACTTATGGTATTGAGAAAGACGAGATCTATATAAAGGACAAAGATCATTATTCGATTAATGAGATGTGAGTATTGGTGAAGAAGGAATTCCTTTAAGGAATATCCGTATGGACAGATAACACGCTCAATTGATGATTCTGAGTCCATGATGCACCCTTCGAGACATTGATCTAAAAGGTGATGAGTCGTGAGAGTATTCAATAGAAGAAATGATGAAAAGCAAGCGGATGTCTACTGAATAACACATATGGATCCGGTGCATATGACAGTTGGAGTTTCTGAAAGTTAATACACACAGTAGGATACACGGAATGTTGAATGCATAAATTATCTAAAGTCTGGATTACAGTGGTCTCACTGTTCTGTTATGTAGAATTGGGGAAAATATGTTTGTTAATTGAATAACGAGTTGCGTCAGAGGGTTGAAGCCTTCTGTATATAGAAGCTGATGTTATGATCAGGGGGTTGTAGCTCCCTTCCAGGAGAGGCTGGCAAACGAGAGAAGGTTGTAGCCTTCTGCAGGTGGGTGCCTGCGTGCTGGTATGAGTCTGTACCGGCATATATTGTAAAAGGTTTTCTCTATAATAAAATATTGAAGACTGAGATTACAGCAGCGGTGGTTTTCTCCTGAATTGGGTTTCCACCTTAAATCCTGGTGTCCATATGTGTTAATGGTTTGTTCTGTTATTTCAGTTCATGCTTAATGCTTATCTGATGCAATTCTCTAAGTAAAGATATAATAAGATATCGGGACATACATGTTGAATGCAGTACTGTAACATATGGTTTTTTAAGAGAAAGGAAAGAAAATTGTTTAGCCTTAAATACTGATTCACCCCCCCCTCTCAGTATTTTTCCCAACATTATTATTAGATGAACCCAAGTACACCATGTAAGACCAATTTTACCCTAAGTAAAATTGCTTTCACCATATAAAATAACTTATTTGGTCATATTTAACCCAAACCAAAGAAATTAATTAAATAAATCATTATTTATTTAATTATTTCCTAAGAAATGTTATTTTTAAATCATTATTTAAATAATATTCTTAGTTAAATTTGACTAAATCATCCATAAATAATTAAATAAACCATTATTTATTTAATTATATTCCCATCATTCCCCCTAAAATGATAAATAAACTATTTATTTATTTATTTGAAATAAGAAATTAATCTAAGTCAAGAATCCTTTTTCCTCCAACAAAATATAATAAAATATTCCTAAAAAGTGCTTCTAGAATTCGATTAATAATATTTTATTCATGCACCGAGTTCTAGACCGCCCCAATATTTTGTTATAAATAGGGGGGTTTCCCCATTCATTAGTCACCTTCATTGCATTAGATCACTATGGATCTTCTCTTGGTCACCATTTTCCATTTTGTTTTGTGAACTCCCATTGAGTTCCATGTTTGCTTTTCCACATCCATAAGAGAGAGAAATGTTAGATCTGAAACACTAAGGACTTCCAAGAACCCATCCCACTTAGGAGAACCGGAAAACACCTTTCTTGTTTTCCTCTCAGGTGCCCCATTCTTTAATATAAGATTATTTTTTAATATATTGTTCTTGTCTTGTCCATTGGATGCATGGAGCCATTTTATATTTTATCTGCTTAATGTCTTTTGTGCTTAGATCTAACTTTATGCAGCAAACTTAAAGATACAGCCAGTATTGATGTTAGGGCTACTTGGTATGCGTAGCTAAAGTGATCTTTTACGACGAAAGAATCATACTAACAATTGGCGACTCCACACAGGTTTTCTTTTGCGACCGCTGTCGTTTGATCTATTCCTGTATATCCAGCTGTTTCAGACCCTAGCTTTTCTCTTCCATTTTTTTTTTCCTATTTTTATGGTGATTCTCACCCCTAAAACCATTAAACAGTCAAATTTTTAACTTCCGTGTGTTTCTGGCCTTATTGCGCAGGTGACAGACATCAGCCGCAGCTGAGACGAAATTTTTTTTCTGAAATCTACCGCCGATACAGCCGGATCTGCAAGTCGCACTTATTGGCCCAAAAAGTGTGACCTGAGCCTCAGGACGCACTTTTCTGCCCCAAACCTGCGACTTGGACTGAAAACAGGTCAGAACCTGTGACCTGCACTTTTTCTACAAATTTTTCAACACTTTTTTTGGGTTTGTCTAAAGCTTCTGTCAGGGTTTTCCAGCCTCCGTCTCTGCCCGTTTGGACCTGTTTCTGATCTGCTTCACTCAAATAAGAGGGAATCTTGCCCCTTAGGGCTCTAGTACCCTCCACTTTTTGTGGACGAGCCTTTGTTGTTTCAGAAGTCTGCATTTACAGAGTTTCAGCCCTGTTTTTCTCAAATCTGATACCTCTTTTTTCAGATCCCTTTAGATCAGCTCTTTCCCCTCTCAAAACACCTCATATCGTGTTGTTTGGGCTCATTTCTAAGGCCACTGCCTTGCCCCTTCTATTTTTAGCTGATCTCCTCCGCTTTCGCAGCAACCTTGCCTCTAACTCTTTGCTGTTTTCTACACCACTTTTCAGCAGACTTACCCTTTAGACCCCAGTCCCTCTGGACCTTAGATCTATTGGCCTCTTTTTAGCGTGCTTCGCCTAGTTTTTTCCCTCTTATCGACTAGTTTTGAGAGACTCGCATCCTTGGGTTAGCTTGCTGCCCTTTTTAGCTGTTAGTTTTCTGTTCTTTCAGTCTCATTTACTGTAGTTTTCTTTTCCATTATGTAGCACACTTTTTTTTCTTACTCTCAAAACGTCTGGGTTTAAACAATTAAAATTAATGCACACCACACACTGACCCTAAGTGAAGAAGCGTCTGGTTAACACCGCCTGGCACAGACTCTAAAATCAATTGTCACTGCACCTTTTCTGCCCTTGACCTCACTTGATTTTGTCCCCTCCTGCCCTTGTCGGTTCCCTTCTTCCCGTCATCATTGCGCCCCCACGACGCCTTTCCCCAAGACTTCTTGGCCTTCACCCTCAGTTTCTGCTTGGTCTACTTCCTCCTTCCCGTCATCATAGAGTAAGTCCTCCCCCGAGTCCGCACTCCGACTCCTCCTCTGATTGTTTGGGTTCTCCCCCTAGCTCTGGTTCTCCCTCTGTCACTTTCACCATGTCTACTTCAGGGCTGACTACCAGCAGTAACCCTAGTACTACTGCTGGGTATGTTTCTAGTGGAACCACCGTGGGACCTACCTCGACTTCCCCATTACTCCCTTATATGGCTAGCCTTAGTCTCCCTGACTTCAATCAGCTGATTAATGACCCTATCCGCCACGATGTTAGTTGGCCTGCTATGCCAACCAAGCTCCCCTCTGACATTCCCAAGTTTGAAGGCCTTGCTAGTGAGGACCCCTCCAACCATATCCGATCCTTCCATATGTGGTGTTCCTCCAATTCCATTACTGACGACTCTATTTGTCTTAGACTGTTCCAACGCACGCTTACAGGTGAGGCTTCTAAATGGTATGTTGAACAGGCCACCTCCTCCCATACCAATTTTGCGACCATTGCCCAAGCCTTTTTGTCTTATTTCCAGATCCCTCTCCCATATGACACTGGTACCGAGCTTTTAACCCCCTTCCGTCAATCCTCTTCAACCCGTCTTTCCGCTCATGTCCAGGAATGGTGACGAAGAAGAAGCTTATGTAGAGCTCCTCCCTCTAAAGATCGGGTTTATATGGACCGGTTCCTTCGCTCTCTCTTACCTCCCATTGGCAAAGATGTCGCCTCCCATTTCCCTCAAACCGAAGAAGCCACCCTCTAGATAGCCTTGAAGTATGACCTTATCTACGCCCAATCTGGTTATGTTTATACTGTCCTCCCTGACCTTCCCAAACCCGATGGCCCTAATGCCTCAGGGGCATCTCACTCTGCCGACAGTATCATTGGAGCCCTGTCACATTCCTCTACCCAACCCCTTCCGGGCCATGGTTTTCCTCCAGGGGCTAGCCCCTCCGGCATTTTTTCCTTGCCAGGTAGCATGTATTTAGGCTATGGCATGCCTCCTCCTTTTTCCCACCCTCCTACTGACCTTACTGCTGCCCACCCTACTCCTTATCCATATCCGCAACCTAGTGTCCCAGCTCCTCTAGCATTTGGACCACTCACTCCCTTACCTTCCCCACCCCCATAACCGCACATACTACCCCCTCTAGGGTAAGTATTTGCACAACAGGGGGCACCTAATTTTCCTCATTCTCAAATAAGGAGACGAGGCAAGCCACCCGCTTCTGGTAATCGTGGATCCACTCCTTCCTGTATTGACTCTACCACCACCAATCCGCCACAGGGACGTCAGCCCAAGCCCGATCGGTCGCTTCGCATCAATAAGCCTTGTTCTTGTTGCGGTGTTTATGGTCACTACACTCACGATTGTCCTTTATTACCACAAATGTGGCAGATGTGGGAATCTCAAGCCACTGTGAGGGGGCAACACTCCTCCCCTCCTATCCCTCCCACTCCAACTACTTCCTCACCCGCTGTGTTTACCGATCCGTTCCCTCAACAAGGATTCATGGCCACTCAACCCCCTCATGCCCCAGTAACCACTCAATCTTCTCCTTCTGGTTCCACTGATTACCAGATTCTCATGATGGCCTCTGACCCTCCTCTCACCGTCGACCTCAACCTTCAAACTCAGTCTCGTCAGTATTCCACACCTCTCGTCCCATCTGTCACTGAGTCTCCATCATCAGGTCCTACAGAGCCTCTATCGACACCCAATGGTCCCTTACAACTCCCTCTACCCAAAGCTGCGGTTCATCCCAAGCCTCCTAAGGGACCATTACGCCGAAATGCTGCCTCCGGTCAGGTTGCCCATTCATACAACATAGTAGATGATCTGGCCCACTCTCCTGCTGCCATTTCAACACTGGAGCTCCTCCAGTCGTGTCCTTCTCAAAAGAAGGCTCTACTATCCGCCGTGGGTGCTGTAGATCCTGCTAATGACCAATTGATTGTTTTCAATGCCTGTTAGTCAGAACATCCCCCTCTTCCCCCTTCGGTTTCTTTCCAAATACCAGTCAAGATCCGCAATGCCAATGTTGCTCGGTGTATTATTGATGAGGGGGCATCTACCTGCGTACTGTCTGCTTCAGTTTGGAAACAAATTGGATCCCCTGAACTGGCCCCTTCCATCATCACCCGTCGTGCGTGGGATGGCCATGCCTCCCAGCCCATTGGTCTATTCCGTAATTGTCCCATTACCCTTGCTGGCAAGACTGTTTGTGTCAACGTTGAAGTAATAGATGCCCCTCTTGACTATAACATCCTTTTGGGGTGTAGTTACACCTATGCCATGTCTGTCGTCCCATCCGCAGTACACCGCAAGATGTTCTTCCCCCATAATGGAAATATTGTCACCATTGACCAATTAACCTACCATGAACCAAAATCTCAGACCTCCCCTGATTCCACCATCTCTACTGTCACAAATAAACCAACGGTTGATTCCTTGACCAATGTTTCCCCTAGCGTCTACAAAGACTCCTCTTTGCTCGAAACTTTCCCTAGTCCTCCCCCTCCTCCGATCTTTGACCCCAGCTCAGCGAATGTTTGCATGATGCAATCATCTCAGGCTGGTCTTCCACAGCCTTCTACGGCTAGTCAGCACCCTCAATCTCACCCACCACCTCCTGCTCCTAGCCCTTCGCTTCAGTCAACCGACCCTTCTTCACCTGACCCTTCCCATCACACTCTAGCACCTCCCCACCCCCCTGAGTCAGTTCCCTCAAGTCTCCACCATATGGGAGCCATCCCCCCTGGTCATTACCCTGCCGGTCAAATAACGTTCATTGGCCCACCCCCAACGGCTATGCGGTCCCCGTCATGGCCACCCTTTCCCTACCTAATTTAACCTTGGGAATCCTGGTATAGTATCTTACTCCTCCAACCGAGACCCCACTAGGCCACCCCAAACCATACATAGTCGTGACACCGGTGCAACCGATTCCCTTCGCTCCTTCCACAACCACAGTACCCCTAGACCCTCCGTAGCACCCTCCTCATGCTACGATAGCTACTGGAAAGAAACGAAAAACTCGCAAGGGGGCATCCAATGACAAGGCCACTGCACCTGACCCTACCCCACCCCCACCCACCAAGCCTTGCGCCTTGTGTGATGGTATCAATCATCCCACCCATACTTGTCCTAATTTTCCCCGTATCCAACCCATGGTTAAAGTAGCGTTCCCTGAATCTACGATCCCTGAAACCTCTGTTTCTTCCTCATCCGTAGCCATGAACCCGAAGACTCTCCGCACCAAAAAACCCTGTGCTCTGTGTGGTGTCCATGACCATTATTCTCACCATTGTCCTCACCTCACCCATTACCGAGCCTCTTTAGAGGTCATCCGCGATTACGAGGTTGAACAAAATCAATCCACCCCCCCCCCATCCTTGCTCATTATGCGTCCAGTCTACTTGAGGATCCCCCTGCTACCATTGACATTCCTCCCCCTGATGTTGAAATGGCTGACCCCGCTGATCCTCTTCTATACCTATCATCATCCGCGCATTCCCCGGAGTACGTTCCTTCTGAACTCACTCCACCTATTCTGCTCGATTCTCCTCTAGACACGGGTTCCTCATCTTTTGACTCTCTTTTTACTTGCTCTTCTCTCATTCCCTGTGATGACCCGTATCTGTGCATCTCTTCCCATACTGATGACTTCGGTACCTTTGCAGCCTCGTCTGGTCTCTTTGACCCTCCCATTCCCTCTCCTCATCACGATCATACCATCCGTATCTTCGTTGTTCATCGCAGCCTGAGTGCCTGCCTTCCCTCCCATCATCCTCCTTCCTCTCCTCCTCATTGACCCATGAGTCCTAGACTTCCTACCCGAACTGCTCCCTCCTGTAGCCATCATTGGAGGTCTATCCTCTACTCATGCTACTCTCCTTTGTTTCATCCTTCCCCTTTCCTAACTTATGAGACTATTACATTGGCCCTTTCATTCAGACCTCATTTGGGCTATGCTGATGGAGCAAGTCACTATTCCAGTCATCTCGCTTCCGCAACATGGGCCATCTTTACCCCCTTGCATACCCTGGTCCTTGCAAATGGAGTCTGCATTGGTACGGCCACCAATAATCAGGCCGAATATGACGTAGTTCATGGTCTCTTAGCCGATGCCCTGTCTCACCGCATCCTCCATCTGCATGTTCATTTAGATTCCCTGCTTGTTGTCCTACAAATTAATGGTGTCTATCGTGTGCATAACCCCTTCCTGTTTCGACATTATTTACAAGTGAAACTTTTGATACGTGAATTTAGATTCATTACATTTCACCACATACCAAGAGATCAAAATCACTACGTAGATCAAATCGCAAATCATGTTCTAGACTGGCATTTATCACACACAAGACAATAGCATCCACAAAATGCACATAAAACTCACATATATATAACATGTGTTTTAAAGTCCATATACTTTGAAACATATGACATGCCCATCGCATGTTACAAAAACCAATACTACAAAAATGGGGGGCACCACTTGCCCCTACATCACTACTAGGGGGCACCACCTGCCCCACACCTAATCACTCTCTGGAGGATCCCGAGCCAACGGCTCTGCTCCCGCAGCTCGTAGATCATGCACCGTATGCCCGGCCATGGCCATGCGTCACATGATCCCTCGCCATTCCGAGGGGAACCCAATACACAACTCTATGTATTGGTCATCTAAATCCCGCCAACCACGCTCCAACACACCGATCAGCAGTCCCTAACATCTACGACGGAGGTCCTCCACCAGTGCGGCCATCTCTTCATTCTGTCCTGTCCCCGATCCACTTGCGCCTGTAGTGCCTGCTGCTGCTGGTCGTCTCATATATCCGGCCGGTTTTACCGGAGCTACATCTGCATCCCAAACAATATAAGGATTAGCACCATGAATACTAGTCACAAACTATAAAAAGGAATATAACAGGTTAGTTACTTGTCACTTACCATCCGGTCCCCATACTCGACTAGGTGGCAGCGGAAAGTCCAGATCTCCCCAATAACTCATCCCACTATAGGGATATTCATCTATGTATAACGACATTTGATTCCAATGGGCAAAGAACTCTGGTCGAAACACCCTCTCGACCGCCCCTCCTACTCCTCTACTCAGTAGTTGTTCCCACCAACGCATCCGGGGCTCTCTCGGGCCCCCATCAGGCAACTGTATACGAGGTCGTAAGGGCGGGATCTTCTCGAAGAAGAAAGAGCACAATATTGTCCCATACGCACAATCATGATTCACTTGCTGCTTACATAGCAACAACTATCGCTTCAGTGACACCAACATCATCTGGGCCCACCCATAGTAGGTCCCACCCAACACACTCTCTACAATCATCATCTACCCTCCAGTGATGTGATGGAGCGCCTGACTGCCCACGATCCGCAACACTGCTGCGGCCACTGCTCGGGTCTCCAACCTCTCTAGATCCCCAATAGATATCCAATTCCCTTTGACTCGGACACTCGGTCGACAATGTCGCTCAATAAACTCCATAATGTTACGCCCCCACGATAACACTGGCTGTGTATTTCCCACCATCCCTAATGGTGGGAGACCAGTCAAGAAATACAAATCCTATACCGTTAGCTCGATCTTGTGCCCCTGCACTACAAATGCCTCCTGATCTGGATCCCAATAACTCATAATATGGGCCAACAAGGGCTCTCCTGCCCTCATCAAAGGGTTCTCCAAAAACTTCAGAACCCCGTACCTAGCCAACGCACGAAGGACACCCTGATCCGCCTGGATCTCCGTCCGTAATGTACCTAAGTCTCTCTCTCTCCATTGGATCCATAGATCTACCATATCTACACAAAACCATCATTTTTGTCAGCCTCCAGATCAACAAAACTTAGTTAACCTACATCAAAACAAGATCTCAGCCCACAACAGCACTAAAACCCCCACATCTCACAGGTCGCACTTTTTGGGCCAAACCTGGGCCAGGTCGCACTTTTCAGGCCAAAACCTGCGTCCCAGGTCGTAGATTTTTCCCCAAAAAGTGTGACTCAACCGTAAGGATGAAGTAGGGGCACTTAATGAGATTTAAAGCCCTAATCTACAACTTGAATCCATCAAAAATAAAGCTTAAGATTAGGCCTCTTACCTCCAACTGACGGATCACAATTCCAACGGTCGGTTTGTCCACTACGATCGCTGCAAGATTTAGGGCCTTCTCTCCTCTCCACATTCACCATAGCTACACAAGAAAATGAATGATTTTGGAGGGAAACCACCCTATTAGAAGAAAAACCCTGTTTTTTCTTTCGCCTGCTGCGACCAAACCGTAGCCCCGTTTGACACACCGTCTGCACCGTTGGAAAGCTCGCCCCGAGCACTCAAATGGGTATCTACCAATTTTTTATGTTTTGATACTTCACTAGGACACATTTTGTCCATGAAGGGTCTATTCACCTCTTCTCAAAATCGAATTTCTTCACTTACGACACTTGTACTTGGGGCACCACTTTGCCTCCTTACTCGTCTCCGTTCGTGTTGATTTTCGTCATGAGTTACCCTATTGTACTCATGATTTTACGATTCCCCATTTGACCAGTTTTATGAGGCAGCACCACCGAGTCGCCCTTGTTTGGAGCATTCGCGTCGAGTCACCAACACATTCATGGAGTCTACCCCAAGTCCCTTTGTACCCCACCATAGTCCTCCATCCTTTCCTGCTTGGTCCCTCTCTCACATCACACATTATGGCCTTCAGTACCCCTGTCCACTATCCTTCACAAAATTGCGTCCATCGCTGCCAAGCCATTCATCCACTTGATGCTCTCACAAGGGAAGTCGTCCAACCGCTCCTCCATTCCTCTCATTCCATCATCATCATTAGTGTCTACTTGGTCGTCGCTCTACTATTTCCCCCGTGCCTTAGCTGGGGTTCCCTTATTGCCTCACCTATGGCAGACCTTCTTCTGTCGACCTCAGATCATTTACTCCAGAAGCCAGGTCTAGGGGGCAGTGTACCTTGGTTTGAGCTCCTATCAGCATGATCGTGATCTATACACTTGATCGTCTAGTGATGCAGTAGCAGCTATTGGTGATTCTCGGGCAGGTGTGAGATGTCTCAACCCTCATGAGGGGGTGGCCCTATAGGTAGCCCCCCACATTCCCGAATGACTTCATTTCCGCCCCTGATGCAGCTCCTCCCATTTGATGATATCAGCCTCCACCGCTTGCGGCGATTCTTCGATTTGCACGTATCAGTCAGATGTTGCGAGCCCTTCCCCGCGTGTAGGGGGCATTTGGGTGTATTTGTATCTCATGTACTACCATATTATTGTATAAGTCCTGATGATTATTCCAGGCATCGGATGTATGTGGGATTCATCATGCTATTTATATGGCTCATGTTTAGGCTAGCACATACTTCATTATCGCGTTCCGTGGTTTTCCGGGCGCTTTATTCTTTGTACTTTGTCTCGGCGAGAATAGGTATGCCTCCCCCACCGCCTTTAGCACAAGTACCACTTCATACACTAGAGACTTGTTGCACCTGTAAGTCTCATCTCCTCAGGGTCTAGTCCTTTAACACATCAGACTACATTACACTTCTCTCTCTCACTTCTCTTTTGATATCCAGTGATTGAGTTCTTACAACATACTTCGGTTATACAATTTGCTCCTAACACTCGTATGTTGGGGGGCAATCTGTTACACCATTTTTTTGGTCATCTAACCTATTATTATTAGATGAACCCAAGTACAACATGTAAGACCAATTTTACCCTAAGTAAAATTGCTTTAACCATATAAAATAACTTATTTGGTCATATTTAACCCAAACCAAAGAAATTAATTAAATAAATCATTATTTGTTTAATTATTTCCTAAGAACAAGTTATTTAAATCATTATTTAAATAATATTCTTAGTTAAATTTGACTAAATCATCCATAAATAATTAAATAAACCATTATTTATTTATTTATTATTTATAAATAAAGGAATTTACCCAAGTCAAGAATCCTTTTCCCTCCAACAAATATAATAAAATATTCCTAAAAGGTGCTTCTAGAATTCAATTAATAATATTTTATTCATGCACTGAGTTCTAGACCGCCCCAATATTTTGTTATAAATAGGAGGGTTTTCCCCATTCATTAGTCACCTTCATTGCATTAGATCACTCTGGATCTTCTCGTGGTCACCATTTTCCATTTTGTTTTGTGAACTCCCATTGAGTTCCATGTTTGCTTTTCCACATCCATAAGAGAGAGAAATGTTAGATTTGAAACACTGAGGACTTCCAAGAACCCATCCCACTGAGGAGAATCGGAAAACACCTTTCTTGTTTTCCTCTCAGGTGCCCCATTCTTTAATATAAGATTCTTTTTTAATATATTGTTCTTGTCTTATCCATTGGATGCATGGAGCCATTTTATATTTTATCTGCTTAATGTCTTTTGTGCTTAGATCTAACTTTATGCAACAAACTTAAAGATATTTTGCAGCCATTATTGATGTTAGGGCTACTTGGTATGCGTAGCTAAAGTGATCTTTTACGACGAAAAAATCATACTAACACTAAGTGATTTTCATTCTATATTTTTCAATATGGAGAATTTTGTGCAAAACCCTAGGTGGATTCACACCCCTTTTATACAAGTTTGTGATAATTTATAATTTATTTAAAAATAGAACTTTCATTTTATCATTTTTTTTGTTACTTTTACACATATATTTCATTTTGGTGGCCCAGGTTTCTAACATCCATCATTAAAAGTTTTTTTCAACACTCTTAGGTGGATTTTGCTCTTCCAAAATCTATATTTTATGTGTTTTCTATTATAAATCAAATTCTAGAAATTTTTAACAACAATAAGATTTTCGATTTTGTAGCATATAATCAAGAGGTAACCTTAAAATATCATTTTTCATTGATTTGTGCAATTTTACATCACTCCTGGATAGTAAAATGTATACTCTCTTTTAACTTAAAGGGAAATTTCATTGTGCTTCTTTATATTTATGTCGTAGCATATCATATAACATATTTTAACACTTGATAATTAGCGTATAACTAGATTATGAATAAGTGGTGATTAATTCCCTAACTATTCATTGAATAAAATTAAGGTATTTTATCACATTATTGGAATTATTATATCTAATTTATATCGATGTGTTTATTAATGAAGTGAATTTCTTAGTGCTTAGAATGATATACTTTGTAAGTTTTATTCACAAGTTGGGATATCCCCCTGGCTTTGAAGAACTACCTTAAAGTGAAGGGAATATTGTATTGAGGTGATAGTGCTACATTTTACAAGTGTGCTTACCCTCATAGCATAAATGTCAGGAACTTCATAAAATAAGCTAATTCAAATGATAACATTTTGTATATACTAGTTCAAAAAATTTCCAACTTTAATTTTATACTATATTTAGTTTCATATGCATGTTAACCTAAGTGGCTTGGATTCATGGTGATATTTTCCACCCAACTTGGTATTAATATCGATTGACCTTGTTAATTATGGTTTGTATGATATCACATCATTCGAGGGGGGTTTTCTTGGTAGCAGCACTATGTGATCCTTGCTGGCAACATCAATTTTATGTTTTAGTCACAAATCCCCCCTAACAAATAATAATAATAATAATAATAATAATAATTAATTTTAAATAAAAAATAAGATTTAGTTTTATATTTTCTTTTTTATTAATTAGGAAGATTAAGAAAATTAAATATGATGAACATGTTAATACCTAAAACATGTTGGTAGTGATGTCTAAAAAGCATACAAGGAGGTGGTTAATGGGATAAGAATAATTGAATTATAGGGGTGATATTCCAACAACAATGTGCATCAATCATGTGTAATATTTTTTTTCTTAATGTGTAATTAGAGAGTTTAATTAACACATGAAGGACTAATTTTTTAATTTACACAACCATGAATATCATTTTATGGACATGGGTATCCAAACAAAAATTATTCTTTGGACCATCTCCAATATTCCTTATGCGGTCACTATCCTCTCTACTTATCTAGAGCTTTCTAATGATATAAATTTTACTTCATTGTAAGCTATAGGCACAAATTTATGGCCCTTGGGATATTTTCTAGTTAATGCCCTTGTAGCATCCATAAAACTGAAAAATGGACAATCTGTGCTATGTGTCAGCACTGCATTATTCCATGTCATTCAACATGTGGCTAATATATGGAAATGCTTCACCCATGTGCTGCCACTATAATATACTACCTCCATTGACTGGACACATGATTTTCCAAGTCAACATATGGATGCAGGTATTTCATTCAATCCAATTTATTAAAAAAACTATACTTTAATTTTGGATCTCTAGATATAGAAAACATCTTCCATTTGGAGTTCAAATAATTCCAATCAAATAAAGAACTGGATTTGGATATCTATATTCCCATATATAAAGAATTCACTCATTTGGATAAATATAAAAATACTATTTTATGAAACAGATGGATCCTAGAATCCAAATCATTATTTCGACATCATCCTCTATGTTAGGTCATTGTCATCCTCCTTGCACATCCATATATTTAGATCTCTATATATTGGGCTATCCAATATTTAGGAAAACCCAAAATCCCATTGAACAAAAATATTGGATTCCAAAATTTTGGTCTCCACGACATCATCCACATGAGACACCACCTCATCCATAAGGGACCTCAACACTATCAAGCCTATATTACCACATCAACATGCCATCTCATTTTGCCACATCATTTTATCTTGTCCATATTTCCATGTTAATATGAAACATCATCAGTGACATGTAAGTAGCCACATAAGCAAAAAAATCCCATTCCATAAGTTTTCCTTGCAATCTACTTAGCTAGCATGGAGACTAGTGATCTCTCAAAATGTGCATTGTAAAAAAGTTCTTTGTTTTTGTACTTATGAATATGTATGTTTTTAAAGGATAGAAAAACTATGACAAAATCATAGCTACGATATTCCATATATTTTGTGTCCATCTAGATTATTTTAAGAAATATGAATTTTCTTGGCAATAAATGGAAAGGATAACTATGAAATTCTAGGTCTTTCATATATGCATATTTTGTCAACATATGGGAAAACTATGATGGAAAAGGTAACTATTGGATTCCATATCTTCTAGATCCATGTGAATTTTGTTAGATAACAAGAAATTTCTTGGTAACCAATGGACATGTGATTTTTCAAGGTTTCCTTCATATTCTTAATGAATACTATTGGATTTTTATCTATCTGGATAATTGGATAATGCAAAAATCCACACATTATTGGACTTCTTCCCCTTTAGTACCTTATGGCTAGAACCACGAACATGAACCCCCCGCCCTCGCCAACCCATGTGACTGGGATATGCAGATAAAAACTGTTATCCCTAAATTTTTGGAAATTATATGTTTCAATAGGGGGTTTTAAGCATACTCATTATTGAATAATTCAAATATTTATGGGGGAATATTTTCCCTAATTCCTCCAAATGAATGAAAATCCTACTTAGCTTAAAAAGAATCCAAGTCTCAGGAAGTAAATCCATTAATCAGACAACTTCCAAGAGGAAAATGAGGCCATAGGCCACTTATTCATTTCCCCTATTTAAGTGAAGTCTTTCACTCTTTCCCAATTAGACAACACAAGGCTTTAAACCCATTACAATTTCAAATGGATAGATTAGCATTATGGCCAATTTCTAGAGTAAAACTTCTCCTCATGAAGTTTTTATCAAATAAATAATCAATCATACATATATGTGTATATATTTCATAGATTTTATGACGACCCAAGGTACTCTTATAGGTTGTACAAATATATTTATGAAAATTTTAACATTCCTCATTTTAACCCTGTTTTTGTAATGTGAAATTATGAATGAAATGCAAGTTTGGAGAACCACGGCTGGTTGATATGTTCATTAAGAATTTAAAATTCATCAACTATAAAATAAAGAAAGGACTTACTTATAGATCCATATCCTAAGGGAATATTTATTTCTTGTGTTCCTTAGAAGCCATGACCTAGCTGAAATAAATGGTGAAGCCATTGATTATAGACCAATGAAATTGGATTGGATTTCTCAGAATTAATGAGATTGGATTGGGGTGGTGAGGGGAATGGAAAAATTATCATTCCCCCTTGCATATCAAGGAGAAAAAGGAAAAAAAGGGGAATTTACCAATTTACTGAGTGGATTGAAGAGCCAATGAAGAGTTTTTCATATACATGAAGGGACACAAAGGAAGAAATGTATATGTGCGTCAAAGGAGAAACAAATGTTTTATATCTTTGGTTGATCTACCTAGAGTTTTTCATCTAAATGTGATCCTTCATGTTCACTTGAGGTTGTTCATGGGTTAGTCCTTGTTTTGGTCAATGGTTTCTTCTTGTGGGGGTTGGTAATTTTGTTGGTACTTTGAGAGCATTGGATTTCCCTCTCACTCGTTAGTCTCGGTAAATGCTTATTTATAATTCTATTAGAGGAAAAATAATGCTCAAGAATGAGTGTGGATAGCGTGGATCTATGGATCATGATATTAGAAGAAAATAATTTTTTGGAACTAATTGTTTAACCCAGTGTTTGATTTGAACTGCTAATTGAGAATTAGGTAAAGCCTTGTGAATGATATTAGGGGAGTGAGTGGGTCACTATGGTTCTTACTGTTAGAGGGAAGTTTATAAACCACCTTGACAATAGAATTCCCTTTCTAATAGTTTAATCAAGCCATTGATGTGAACTATCCCACAGCAAGAATCCCCTTGGAATTTGAATTTGGCTCAAGGTTGCTCAACTGTAAGAAAGTTGCAGTGCCACTAGCCTATGGTTGGGTGGAGAGTGGAAGTCCATGATTCTGTTTCCAACCATATTAAGATATTTAGATAAGTCAAATGTAATGATATAATTAAGTTAGGAATTGTGATGTTTCATAAATTGCATATGTTTGGTATGAGCTCTTATATACTTTTGAATTCTATTGAATACCTACATGGTGAAGGTAATTTTTATTTCCATGGTTGGAATAATGTCTTATATGTTATGAATATGATAAATGAATGGACTACACTATCCAATGTTGGGACCATGATTAATGTAATAAATTTTATACCTACACTTACTCGATTTTTATGGTTAATGAATATAATAACTTGTTATATTGTCTAACTTATAATGTTTATGAATGGTATGAAATCCATCTTGTTATATTATCATAATTGTATACTTGAATTCATTTGAATTAATACACACATGTCCTTGAGCATTCCTACCTATTCTTCTACGATTTATTAGAATTGGAATGACTAGTGCAGTTTCTCCCTGTAGTGTAATGTAGCCGGTGCATGTTATGGTGTTGGAGCCTTACCCATCCTTATTTAAAGAATGTGAGTATGTGGGTGTCAAGGAACATACCTTATGTCTTTAGTTAGCTTGTAGAGGCTGAGGGGCCAAGAATTAAATGTTTGGTATTGGTTATCATGCCCATATATGGATATTTGGGGTAGTTTTCCCTTACATGAATTAGCTAGGAATAGAGGTTTTAGGACCTTTTGAATTCCACTCTCAACACATAAATAAGTGAAAAAGGTAAATTACCCCTCTCTATCTCTTGAAAATTCTTAATACGGCATCATGATCGCTCATCAAGACCAGCAGAGTGATAGGGTTCAATATATAATTGTGTGGAAAGAGTCGATATTCTGAGTCACTGGAAAAACTTTGTTCCAAGTAAACCATGCCAGGATGGTCCCCACACTGAAATTTTTCCATTGGTCTATCGACCCCGGGCTACAAAATAGAATATGTGTAAAAAAAGGAAAAGAGTGGGATCAAGGTGGAACCCTGGTTACTTGAACTCTATAACTGAGCTATCAAACCCCACAAAAAATCTTGTGAGCCTCACATGCAGATGTTGATATGGAAAGGTCGATATTATCCTTCATCTATAATTCATAACACACACATGTATGATAGGATGTGACATATTTCAAGTTCGAGGTGATGTATGTTGGGACTCGACACGATGTGGTTTTGGGGTGGACCATACCAGGTAGTTGGCCTTCGAGCCATTAGACCTATAGAGATGGGACAACCTACAGTTAGGAGTCTAAATTGAGATGATGCAGGCAGGTGGATCCATTAGCCTTTAATCCTTTAGGCTCTTGTAGAAGAATAGAATGGATTTGGGTCGATTGAACCCAGTTCAATATGAGTTAGTCTAGGCTGGGGCCCATCAGACTCCTGGACCTTCAAGCCACAGGGTTAGAAGGAATATCATGCGGAAGGTGATGGGCCAATGAATGATAGTTTAGTACAACATGGACTAGGGGGCTCCACTTTGGGAAGTGGGTCTTAGTTGCTGGTTTTTCTCATGTAAACATTATATTCATGGAATGATATATATGGCATAGCATGGTCACCTTGTAGACCCACTCGATGATGACATGTCAGTGCCATGTGGTACATTAATGATGACTTGGAGCTTTTTAATGGGCCAAAATTCTAATGAACATAATTTTCCCATAGGGGTTCTTATCAATCACACTCATTAAAGAGTTTGAACAATTCAAAATGTGTCTTTCAATAAATTGTACCAATTTTCTTAATTTAATTAGTGAATTCTTCAATACTTTAAATTTATATGTCCTGTGAAGAATCATTACACTAAATATTCACTTTAAGGTTCAGGTCTTTAGTCAAGCATCTGGATCCACTTTATAAATGAAATCCTCTGCTCATATGAAATATATTTAAGGCATCTTTTTCCTATTTTTGGTTGACCTAACTTCCATGAAAATTAATCTATTTGGCATCAACTAATATAATTATAAAGGATCACAGGCATGGATAACCCCAAAAAATGCAAATAACATAGTTGGATGAAAATGTATACAACATTAATCATAATTAACTTTCATACGAGAGCATAGAAAATATGCACAAGAATTTATACATAGAATTGGAACACTTATCTCTATAAAATTCCACTGACTGGTTATATACCTTTGAAGTTCCACCTAGCCTTTAACTACACTGCTCTAGAACTCTTGCTAGTGTGTCACCAATGAACTGGGTCTTTAACTCGATAAGGGAAAAGGATCTCCTCTAGCCAACTACAGAAACACAATATGTACCATTTAGTTATGAGGCTTCATGCCAGTATACTAGTCAAACTAATTCTCCCTCTAGGCTCCACCCTTACCCAAGACCAATGAGGATAACTAGCCATAAACATTTCTAGGTAGCCAAACCAAATCAACCCTCTAAACTGCAACTTCACCTAAGACAATTAAGGGGAATTTGGTTAGCCAATTTCCCATACAAGATATAGTTTCATTGAAGGCGAGCAAGGATAATTGATCATCCATTTACATCATGGAATTATTAATGATTTATTAATTCATGGGCTTTAATTGCTAACATAGGTCATAGGGTTAATTAATAACTCAAGTCATAGTTCTAATGGACTTTTGAGCTCATATTTCAAGTGTTACTAGCATGTTCCAACAATGAATCAAAAAACAAAAATATTTAAAATCAATAAGATAGTCTATGAAATGGGTAGTATTTTCATATTCCAGAAGGAACTAGCAACCCAACAAGGTAAACCCACATGATACTCTAGGAAATGGTGCATGAGAATAGTACTAGGATTCTCCCAACATAATAGAAAACATGGCTTATATTTGCATGCGCTATCTCTACAAAGTGTCACGTGAGGAAGTCACTCACCCATTCTTTGGAGTTTAGGATATAATACCCCTTCACGACTTTGGATTTCATTTATAGAATGAATTTATGATTATTTTTTATTTACGAGTTTCAGGGACCATGTCATGGTTCCACCCTCTTACAATTCCCTCTTGTGGAATTCTAGGCCCCCATACTCCCTTTATCAAGTAGTTTGCAACCATGATGTATTTTATTATCCAGCATGTGATATTACAAAAATATGTTTGTTGGCCCTAAAATAGATAAGCACATATTCCCTAAAATACATAACCACATAGGCCTCAAAAAAACCTTTCTCACTATATTAATAATAAGATATTTGAATACCTAGAAGGGCTCATCTTGGGGATGGTAAAAACTTTCAATTGTTTTATTATTGCAAAAAAAGAAAAAATGGAACCCATTCAAAACTCGTTGCTATGGTACTCTTTATTTACATAAACATATATATCTTCTACAATAAATATAGATATATTCGTTACACTTTATTTATATGCTTCTAAATGGAACACGAAGAGGAAAAAGAAAATCAATCTAATCAGTGAGACATTGAAAATTAGCTAAGTAAAATATCTATTGAAATTTATGAAGAAATGGGGCTTGCAAACAATTCAAATAATAATAAAATTTCAATTGATGAATCGTAATCAATACAGTTAAATGTTGCAAGTTTTATATCTTAGAATTTTTTTCTCTAAAAATAAGACATTTTTTTAACATGGACATTGTTACAGGTCAATTTGGACATCATCTCAAAACACAGATAAATATCCATTAGGGTATATCATACTCTAAATTAGTTGCTACATTCCCTAAACAAGTCATCCCATTGGTGGTTTTCCTTCATGAAAGTTTCACTACTTAGATTCCAGTTGAAGTGCCCCATTTAGCCATCAATGCAGCCCTATACTGCAGTAATTGCTTTGCAGAGCATCTACTCCCATGCAAGGCTGCGTTGTAGAGTATCTAGGCCCACTTTAGAGTGCGTTGATCAACTAGGAGCGAATTTTTCATTGGATTTCGAGAATCTTCACAACCTCTAGTGGCTTCTAGAAGTTGTTCCAAATTTCACCTCATCTGATAGCTTCGAATATGGACACCATGGAGCCATTAAACCTCTTATCCTGTTATTCATGTGAACAAGGAAACCTCTTCATCCATTTTTTTAAACACCATTAAATGTTTCATTTATGTCAAACTACCTTCATCTACTTATAAATAGAGCACTGATCGTAGTGCAGAAGAGGGAAAGAATTTGTATTAAGTAGAGTTATGTTGGTGAGATCACAGCTCTTGGAGGTATCGTGCATGTAATGTTATGTTGTTGTATTGATGATGCTGGGCGTGATGAGGATGGGACTTAAGCTAGAAGAGTGACACCGAATCAATCAACTGGTTGTAGTTATCGTTCTACTTCATAATAAAGAAATTTGTTCCTCTCCTAATGCATGTGCCAATGATGTTATATGTGTATTTAAAAATTCAATTGATTTAATTTGTTTAACTGAATATATCATATTTCCTTTATGTAGTTTTTTGTCATTTGTTTGCCATTGAAGGTACCAATAAATAGATTTCAATTCGATTGAGAGTGGAGAAAGCGACGAAGGGAGGCGAGGAAAAGCGAACAAATTACAAGAAGGCTTTCCTCCCTTATATATTCATTTTAAGGAAAAAGTGAGATATATTTCTTTATGTTGTTCTAAGTGCACCACCAAACTTAGGGAAAACATACTTATCAATATGTTTGATTTCCGTAAAACAAATTGGCGACCATACTAGGGATCGACGGATCATACCTAGTTTTTTAATCCTTATCCATCAGCCTCTAGTATACTTTATCTGCTTATTTTCAGTCATTTGAATGTGTTTTAGCAAAAGTAGTGTTGTTTATTGCTTTTTTAGAGTTCCCTTTGGCACCAACGCATTGTTGGTCTTCACAAAGTTCTCTGCACAGCACTACTGGATCAGGGAAAGTGCTCTACAATGCATTGTATCCCACTCAAGGATGTGTTGCCCTTGTGACCAACCAAAATCTATCATATTTTATCTTTTGCAATTCATTTTAGTGTCTTGCTTGCTAAAGTTTTAAGTGACTAATTCCCTCTAGAGACTAGATTTCCTATATTGTTCTTGTCTCACTTTGGATTTTCTTGATCAATGTTTCTTTTTGTTTTCTTTTTCATTTTCGAATAGTTCCAAAATTAATTTTACATTTGATCAATTCATTATTTTCGGAAAGAGGAATTTTTGTTTTAGTATTTATTTCTCTTGAAATTTTTGAGTGATTGTTTGTGCATTAGTTTCTTTTTCATCCATCTAAACTTAAAATAAATTGAAAAGAAAAACATTCATTTGCATATAGGGATTGTGAGTGCTACATAGGAATAGTTTAGGGAAATTGCATTTAGATGTGTTCATTGCCGATTGCATACAATCTGGTTGCTCTATCCCTTCTAGCTAGTTTTTCATTGTCGAAAATCAATTTGAAACGAATGCTTATCATTCTAATTGCATTCTAGGAATGTTGAATACATCTCACGGTGAACCTAAAAGACAAACTGATAAGCAAGATCAACATAAAATTTGTCTGAATTTATCTAAGGAAGTATTGTAACATTAACGATAACATTTAGAGGTTTTGGCTAGAGATGTGTTACAACACAGCTAAACATAGTAGTTGTCCTTAATTTTCCGCGATACATTCCGAGTGTGATGCCTATTTCCACGTACATAAGTATATCAGAGCTCCTCCACGTACTTTCGGGTATATCGGGTGGTGTTCTAGTATGAAAAGTATAAGAGGATGCTCTCACTGTGTGGTTTCGCATTAGACAACGCGAAAACGGATTGGGCCTCCACGTACCTTCGCGTATATTTGGGAGGAAAACTTTAGGTTACCCACCATCCATAGGTAACCAAGTCGGCTACATTGTACACTGTGATACACCAAACACAACATTCAGGGAGATTTCCTGCACGTACACGAGGCATTGGTTTGCTGGGGCGGTATATTGAAGTTCACATATGCTTGGTAAACCTTTTGCATAGCATTACCCTGTTTTTTTTTTTTTTTTTTGTATTAAAATCAATCAACACTCGTGGAATAAGATTAACCCTTTCCCCGTCATCCGTGTAGGACAACGAATAAACCACCTTTACCACTAGAATCTACACCTTGTAGACGAAGGCGCGTTGGTACTACCGAGTCTGGAACTTCTAGTGTTTCATCTAATATACGAGAGACATCTGATCCTTTGGGTACTGAGTCTCGATTCGTTTCAACTGATCCCGCTTTATTTCTACTGTCGAGACATAGCCCTCACGGTTATCCGAGGACATTGAAATTCAAACTAGTGAAAACGATAAATCCAAAACTTGAGATTGTTCAACTGGAAGTCGATCCGGAACCCATTTTTATTTTAACAAAACATCTTGATCCCAAATTTGAAGAACAAGAATTTGTTCCCATGCAACTGTTTCATCCTGAGTCATCCGTAACTGTCGAATCTTCCTCTTTACCAAAGAGTTTACCGCTTGAAATTTATCTCGGGCCTGACAGTGAAGTACTTCCACTTGGTTTTATTTCAATAGAGGAAGAACTCCAGGAAGAGACAACCCCTTCATCTCCCTCTCATCTTGGGTCGGGGCTTCATTTATATCCATCTTTTACTCGTTTGACCTACTTTTCTCCTATTGATCCTTTTCACTGGCAAGTTCCCGTAGATTCGTTAGGGTATTCTCTATGTTTTTTAACCATGGCGGAGACAACATCCTAGATTGTACCATATGTTACAGCTACAACAACATCTATTGTTGCTTCATCTTCGATGTTTTTCGACGACACCCAAGTCTCATCTTTATGATGTTTCATCCGTCCCACTAGGTTACCAGGCTTAAATGGAACCTACTCTGGTGTCTCCTCTATTCCATGGAATTCTTCCATGTCATCATCTATAATTCTATCTGGTTCATCTCTTACGAGTATTGAATGACCTGATCCTTTATTGAAATCATCAACTCAATATGAGGTTGTTCCATCCAGTTACCATCCATATTATCTAGTATCTGCTGGATACCCATCATATGAAAATTAGTATGTGCAATATCCTTATACTCCATATGATAGGGGGCCATATGGAAATACTCTGTCTTTTTTAGGTCAATCATATGTTGGAATTCATGTTTGTCAATAACAACCTACTTTGCCTGTTCAGTTGCAAACAATTGTTTATCAATATAAACCAATTCAACCTATTTCATTTGTGCCTACTACACCTGTTATTTCTTATATGGTTGTTTCTCAGTCTACTCAAGTGGGTCCTTCAACCCCTAACCCTCAAGTTTCAGGTCTATAGACTCCATCTTCCCAAGCTAGTATTCAAAAACAATATGTATTGGGAATTTCACAACTGCAGGCTAGTTTACCTTTGTCACAGGCTTCTACTAGCCCTATCTATTCACAACCAAGTCTGAATTATACTGGTGGGAAACCATTTTATCAGATTCCATGGCAGCCACAACAACCATTCCCACAGTATCAAGCTTATCCATGTCTTGGTCAACAAGCCTACCCTATCTGGGTTACCAACAATATAATCCATTTGTTGGTACATAATGGCCTATTTCCTATGCAATTACATCTTATCCTAGTTATGCTCAACCTGAACTTAATCGACAGTTGTCATTTGTCGCAACGTTAGAGTTACCTGATTTAAACCAGCTCAACAATGATCCCATTCATTATTTACCTTGGTGGCCTGTGATTCCTCATAAATTACCCTCTGACATTCCAAAAGTCAAAGGAAATTTTGGAGAAGACCCATCTACGCATGTCATGAATTATCATTTATGGTGTTCATATAATTCATTAAATAATGATTCTGTTAGATTGCGTATTTTCCAGCAAACTCTTAGTGGTCCGACTGCAAAGTGGTACATTGAATTACCATGAGCTTATTTTGATAACTTTATAGCTTTAGCCACTACATTTTTAACCCACTTCCAATTACCCATCGGATATGAAACTGGAACAGAACTTTTGAACAGATTTAAACAGACCACTGCTACTCATATATCAAATCATATAAATGAGTGGCATCGTCATCATCAAATGGTTAAAACATTTGTTGCTAATCAAATTTTAGCTGAGTGGTTTATTAAGTCCTTGTTTCCATCTATCACCGAGGATGTGGCCAAAGGTGGTGTTGTCACTAAATAGAAAGTAATTGCTCATTGCCAATAGCTGAATTTTATTTACACTCAATTTGGCACGCTCTATAAAAAAATTCCAAATGTGTTGCGACCAAATTTTACTGTTCCACCTGGCCAAGACATTCATGCCGACGATGGTGTGATTGGTTCTACTAGCACTCCAGTTGAAAGTATACCATTTGGTTCTACACTTGATGTTTCAAATCAAAACCATATTGCATCTGATCCTACGTCTTCTTATGAAATCCATGTTGTGTCATCTGACAAAAGGAAAAGTGACAAGCAACCTGGAAGTAAGAAGAAGGTGAAAGATAAGAATAAATTCAATTCACCCCTGTGGGAAAAATCATTTGATTCATTTGGTTATTTTTGGAAACCTCGTAACCTTTTCTTTATCTATAATAAGGATCATTTTACGCGAGATTTTCCTCAACGCTTAGAAATTTCAAATCTTCTTAAGACTTCTAGTGCATCTGCAGTGTTGATAAATCCTTTTCCAAACCCGAAGACCCATATGGTTGCTACAGATCCCGCTTCTAGTTCACAAGTGCTTATGTTATCCGCCACTAAGTCCAAAACTAATGTTTCGGTGTTGAATCGAAGTAAATATTATAGTAATCCGTTGTCGTCGTCAAATGGTTAGCCTACAGATCAACATACGACTTCAACTTTGACTTCATCTAACTCAGCTCCACTGCCTATCATTCTAGAGTTAACAATAAAGCCACCGAAGGGAGTAGTTCATAAGTCGACATTCAACCCTCGAGCCCGTGCAATTCAAAATTATAGCATAGTAGAATATCTGGCTCAGTCACCTTCTACTATGTCAATGCTTAAGGTTATTCAGAATTGTCCATCCCAGAAGCAGGTTTTGTTTTTCGTGATTGGTGGAATCAATCCAACGAATTCTAATATTGTAGTATTTAATCACGAGGGTTATGTGCCACAATTACCAACACAACTAGCATTCTTGATTCAAGTACATGTCCTGAATCACCTCATTCATCGCACTATCATTGATGAAGGTGAATATAATTTTTTAGTATGAATCTTTCATCGTAAAAGATCACTTTAGCTATGCAAAACAAATATCCCTAACATCGATTATGGCTGCAAAATATCTTTAAGTTTGCTGCAAACATTCAGATCTAAGCACAAAAGACATTAAGCAGATAAAATATAATATGGCTCCATGCATCTAATAGACAAGACAAGAACAAAATGTTTAAAAGAATGATTTATATTATATTAAAGAATGGGGCACCTGAGAGGAAAACAAGAAAGGTGTTTTCCGGTTCTCCTCAATGGGATGGGTTCTTGAAAGTCCTCAGCGTTTCAGATCTAAAATTCCTCTCTCTTATTATGGTTGAAAACCCTGACAAACATAGAACTCAATGGGAGCTCACAAAGCAAAAATGGAAAATGGTGACCAAGAATAGATCTAGTGTGATCAAATGCAATGAAGGTGACTAATGAATAGGGAAAACCCTTCTATTTATAACAAAATATTGGGGTGTTCTAGAACTCGGTGCATGAATAAAATATCATTAATCAAATTCTAGAATCACCCTTTAGGAATATTTTAGTATATTTGTTGGAGGGAAAAGTTCTTTTGACTTGGGTCAATTCCTTTATTTATAAACAATAAATAAATAAATGATTTATTTAATTATTTAAAAATGATTTAGTCAAATTTAACTAGGAATATTATTTAAATAATGATTTGAATAACTTATTCGTAGGAAATACTTAAATAAATAATGATTTATTTAATTAATTTCCTTGTTTTGGGTTAAATATGACCAGGAAATATAGACAAAAGTTATTTTACATGGTGAAAGCGATTTTACTTAGGGTAAAATTGGTCTTACATGGTGTACTTGGGTTCATCTAATGATAATGAATTAGATGACCAAAAAAATGGTGTAACATATTGCCCCCCAACGTACGAGTGTTAAGAGCAAATCGTATGACCGAAGTACGTTGTAAGAACTCAATCACTAGGCGTCAAGAGGGAAGTGAGAGAGAGGAATGTAAGGTAGTCTAATGTGCTGAAGGACTAGACCCGGAGGAGATGAGACTTACAGGTGCAACAAGTCTCTAGGTGATGAAGTAGTACCAGTGTTAAAGGCGGCAGGGGAGGCATACCTATGCCCACCGATACAATAGTACAAGGAATAAGGTGACCGGAAAACCACGGAACGCAAGAATGAAGTCTATGCTGGCCTAAACATGAGCCAAATAAATAAAATGATGAATCCCACATACATGCGATGCCTGGAATAACTGTCAGGACTTATACAAGAAGATTTTAGTACATGAGATACAAATATACCCAAATTCCCCCTAAACACGGGGAAGGGCTCACAATATCTAACTGATATATGAAAATCGAAGAGGCGTTGCAAGCAGTTGAGGCTGATATCATCAAATGAGAGGAGCTGCATCAAGGGTGGAGATGAAAAAGTCATCCGGTCATGTGGGGGGCTACCTGCGGGGCCACCCCCTCATGAGGGTTGAGACATCTCACACACGCCCGGGAATCACCAATAGCTGCTGCTGCATCACTGGACCATCAAGTGTATAGGTCGCGATCATGCTGAAAAGAGCTCGAACCAAGGTACACTGCCCCCTAGACCTGGCTTCTGGAGTAAATGAGCTGATGTCGAAAGAAGTAGGTCCGCCATAGGTGAGGCAATAAGGAAACCTCAACTAAAGCATGAGGGAAAAATAGTAGAGCGACGAACAAATAGACACTAATGATGATGATGGAATTAGGGATATGGATGAGTGGTTGGACAACTTCCCTTGTTAGAGCATAAGGGGCATGAATGGCTTGGCAGCGACTGACACAATATCAGGAGCGATAGGGGACAAGGGTGCGAAAGGCCATAATGGGCGGCATGAGAGAGGGATCAAGCAAGAAAGAAGGGAGGACTATATCGGGGTACACAGGGACTCGGAATGGACTCCATGAATGCGATGATGAATCGACTGGGATGCTCTAAAAAAGGGAAACTTGATGGTGCTGCCTCATAGTAAGGGTCTGATGGGGAACCATGAAAGCATGAGTACAATAGGGTAGCTCATGATGAAAATCAACACGAATGAAGAAGATTAAGGAAGCAAAGTGGTGCCCCAAGTACAAGTGTTGTAAGTGAAGAAATTCGATTTTGAGAAGAGGTGAAGAGACCCTTCATGGACAAAATGTGTCCCAATGAAGTATCAAAACATGGAAAACTGACAGATACCCATTTGAGTGCTCGGTGTGTCAAACGGGGCTACATTTTGGTCACAGCGGGCGAAAGAAAAAACAGGGGTTTTCTTCTAATAAGGCGTTTTTCCTCCAAAATCATCCATTTTCTTATGTAGCTGTGGTGAATGGGAGAGGAGAGAAGGCCATAAATCTTGCGGCAATCGTAGTAGACAAACCGACCGTTGTAATTGTGATCCATGAATTGCAGGTAAGAGGCCTAATCCTGCTCTCTATTTTTGATGGATTCAAAGTTCAGATTAGGGTTTAAAATCTCAGTAACTACCCCTACTTCATCATTATGGTCAGGTCGCACTCTTTGGGGAAAAAGCTGCGACCTGGGACACAGGTTCTGGCCTGAAAAGTGCGACCTGGCCCAAGATTTTCCCAAAAGGTGCGACCTGTTAGATGTGGGAGGTTGCAGTGCTGTTATGGGCTGAGATTCAGTTTTGGTGTAAGATAATGTAGTTTTGCTGATATGTAGACTGAAAAAAAATGGTGTTTTTGTGCAGGTATGGCGGAGATACATATCAAGTGGAGGGAGAGAGACTTAGGTACATTACAGACAGAGATCCAAGCGGATCAAGGTGTCCATCGTGCACTGGCTAGGTATGGGGTTCTGAAATTTTTGGAGAACCCTTTGATGAGGACTGGAGAGCCCTTGTTGGCCCAGATTATCAGTTATTGGGAACCAGAGCATGAGGCGTTTATAGTGCAAGGGCATAGGATCGAGCTAACGGTCCAAGATCTATATTTCTTGACTGGTCTCCCACCTTTAGGGATGGTGGGAAATACGCAGCTAGTGTTACCATGGGGGCGTAACATTATGGAGTTTGTTGAGAGACATTATCGACCAGGTGTCCAAGTCAAAGGGACTCGGATATCCATTGGAGATCTAGAGAGATTGGAGACCCGGGTAGTGGCCGCAGTATTGTTGCGGATATTGGGTAGCTAGGCGTTCCATCACATCACTGGAGGGCAGATGATGATTGTAGAGAGTGTGTTGGGGGGGACCTACTATGGGTGGGCACAGATGATGTTGGTGTCAGTGAAACGACAGCTGTTGCTATGCAAGCGGCAAGTGAATCATGATTGTGCCTATGGGACAGTGTTGTGTTCCTTCTTTTTTGAGAAGATCCCAACCTTGCAACCTCGTATACAGTTACCTGATGGAGGTCCGAGAGATCCCCGGATGCATCGGTGGGGACGATTACTGTGCAGAGGAGGGGGGTGGGGCGGTCGGACGGTTGTTCTGACCAGAGTTCTTCTCCCATTGGGATCAGATGCCATTATACATAGATGACTATCCCTATAGTGGGATGATTTATTGGGAAGATCTGGACTTGCCACTTCTGCCTGGTCGAGTGTGGGGGCCTGGTGGTAAGTGACAAGCAACTAATCTGTTATGTGCATTATAGAGTTTGTGACTAGTATTCATGGTACTAATCGTTATATTTTTGGAATGCAGATAGAGCTCCGGTAAAACCAGTCGGATATATGGGACGACTGGAAGCAACAGGAGCTACAGGTGTAAGTGGATCAAGGACAGCACAGAACGAGGATATGGCCGCTCTGGTGGAGGATATTCTTCGTAGATGTGAGGGGTTGTTGACCGGTGTGTCGGAGCATGGTTGGCAGGATTTAGACGACCAGTACATAGGGTTATGTATTGGGCTACCCTTGGAATGGTGAGGTATCATGCGACGCATGGCGATGGCCGGTTAGACTGTGCGTGATCTACGAGTTGCGGGAGCAGAGCCATTAGCTCGAGATCCTCTAGAGAGTTATTAGATGTAGGGCAGATGGCGCCCCCCAGTGTTTTTGTAGGGGCAAGTGGTGCCCCCCATTTTGTAGTTTTGTTGTTTGTACCATGCTACGGGCATGTCATATGTTTCAGAGTAGATGAACTCTAAAAACACATGTTATATGATATATATGATTTATGTACATTTTGTTGATGATGTAAAATTTTATTGTCGTGTGTGTGATAAATGCAAGTCTAGAACATGATTTGCGATTTGATCTACGTAGTGATTTTGACGTCAAGGGATATGGTTGAAAGTAATGGATCTAAATTCACGTATCAAAAGTTTCACTCGTAAATATTGTCTAAACAGGATAGGGTTATGCACACGATAGACACCATTAAGTTGTAGGACAAGAAGTATGGAATCTAAATGAACATGCAGATGGAGGATGTGATGAGAGAGGGCATCAGCTAAGAGACCACACACTGCATCATATTCGGCCTGATTGTTGGTGGCATTACCAATGCAGACCACATTTGCAAGAACCAGGGTATGCAAGGGGGTAAGGATGGCCCATGCTGCCGAAGCGAGATTCCGGGAATAGCGACTTGCCCCATCGGCATATCCAAGATAATGGGTGGAGGAGAGGGCCGATGTAATAGTGTCGCAAGAGAAGTAATGGGAGGGATTAGAAAAAGGATGGCAACGTGAGTAGAGGATATACATCCACTAACGGCTATGGGAGGGAGCAGTCTGGGTAGGAGGTCTAGGACTCATAGATCAACGAGAGGGGGATGAATGAAAACAATGTGATGAATAGCGGGAACTCAGGCTGTGAAGAACATCGAAGATATGGATGGTAGGATCATGATTAGGGGAGGTAATGGAAGGGTCAAGGAGACCACAAGACACTGCAAATCTACCTAAATCATCAGTACAGGAAGAGAGGCGCAATACGGGTCATCACGGGGAATGATAGAAGAACAAGTAAAAAGATGGTCAAAACATGAAGAGCCCGAGAAAGTGTCTGAAGGAGTATCAAGCAAAAAAAATGGAGTGGATTCAGAGGGAATGTACTTCGATGGTCGTGCGGATGATGATAGGTATAGGAGTGGAGCAGCAGATTTTGACATTTCAACATCAGGGGGAGGAATGTCAATGGTAGCGGGGGGATCCTCGAGTATACTTGACGCATATTGAGCAAGAATGGGAGAGGCAGATTGGTTTTGTTCAACTTCATACTCGCGAATGACCTCTAAAGAGGCTCGGTAATGCGTGAGGTGAGGAAAATGGTGAGAGTAATGGCCATGGACGCCGCACAGAGCACAGGGTTTGTGCGAAGAGTCTTCGGGTTCTTGGCTGTAGATGAGGGAGAAACGGAGGTTTCAAGGACCGTAGATTCAGGGAACGTGACTGTAACCATGGGTTGGATACGTGGAAACTCAGGACAAGTATGGGTGGGATGACCGATACCATCACATAAGGCACGAGGCTTGTCGGGTGGGGGAGGGGTAGGGTCAGGTGCGGTGGCCTTGTCTTTGGATGCCCCCTTTCGAGTTTTTCTTTTCTTTCCTGTAGTTGTCGCTGCATGAGGAGGGTCCTGCGGAGGGGCTAGGGGAACTGTAGTGGTGGAAGGAGTGAGTGGAATCGGTTGCACTGGTGTCACAGCTATGTATGGTTTGGGGTGGCCTGGTGGGGTCTCGACTGGAGGGGAAAGATACTATATTGGAATTCCCAAGGTTGAATTAGGGAGGGAAAGGGTGGCCATGACGGGGACCGAATAGATGCCGGGGGGGTGACCAAGGAAAGGTATCTGATCGGCGGGGTAATGACCAGGAGGGACGGCTCCCATAGGGTGAAGACCTGAGGGAACCGACTCAGGAGGGTAGAGAGGTTCCTGAGTGTCAGGGGGGTGGGAAGGTCGAGGAAAAAAAGGTTCGGTCGACTGAAGCGAAGGGAGAGAAGCAGGTTGCAGTAGGTAAGATTGAGGTTGCTGACTAGCGAAAGAAGACTGTGAAAGGCCAGCCTGAGACGATTGCATCATGCAAACATTCGCTAAACTGGGGTCAGGGACAGGAGAAGGAGGAGGACCAGGAAAAATTCCAAGCAAGGAGGAGTCTTTGTAGATGCCAGCGGAAACACTGGTCAATGAATCAACAGTTGGCTTATTGGTGACAGAAGAGATGGTGGACTCAAGGGAGGTCTGAGAGTGTGGTTCATGGTAAGTCAACTGGTCAATCATGACAATTTTTCCATTATGAGGGAAAAACATCTTGCGGTGGACTGCGGATGGGACGACAGACATGGCGTAGGTGTAACTTCACCCCAAAAGAATGTTGTATTCAAGAGGGGCGTCGATAACTTCCACGTCGACACAAACAGTCTTTCCGACAAGGGTGATAGGAAAATTACGAAAAAGACTAATGGGCTGGGAGACATGGCCATCCCACGCATGAAGGGTGATTGTGGAAGGGGCCAACTCAGGGGATCCGAGTTGTTTCCAAACCGAAGTGGAAATTACACAGGTAGATGCCCCCTCATCAATAATACACCGAGCGACATTGGCATTGCAGATTTTGACTAGGATTTGGAAAGCAACCAAAGGAGGAAGAGGGGGATGGTCCTACTGACGGGCTTTGAGAATAATCAATTGGTCATCAGCAGGATCTACAGCACCCACGGCAGATAGTAGAGCCTTCTTTTGAGAAGGGCATGACTGGAGAAGTTCCAATGTTGAAATGGCAGTAGGAGATTGTGCCAGATTATCTAATATGATGTATGAATGGGCGGCTCGACCAGAGGCAGCGTTTCGGTGTAATGGTCCCTTATGAGTCTTAGGATAAACCACAGATTGGGGCGGAGGGATTTGTAAGGGACCATGGGATGTCGAAAGAGGCTCTATAGGACCTGAAGATGGAGACTCGGAGACAGAGGGAACGGGGGGCGTGGAATACTGACGGGATAGAGTTTGAAGGTTGAGGTGGACGGTGAGAGGAGGGTCAGAGGCCATCATGAGAATCTGGTAATTAGAGGAACTAGAAGGGGAAGGTTGAGTGGTTACCGGGGCATGAGGAGGTTGAGTGGCCATGAATCCTTGGTGAGGGAAAGGATCAGTAAACACAGCGGGTTGAGAAGTAGTTGGGGTGGGAGGGACAGCAGGGGAGGAGTGTTGTCCCCACGCGGTGACCTAAGATTCCCACATCTGCCGCATTTGTGGTAATAAGGGACAATCGTGAGTGTAGTGACCATAAACACCGCAACATGAACAAAGCTTATTGGTGCGAAGTGGCCTGTCTGGCTTGAGCTGAGGGCCCTGTGGCTGGTTGGCAGTGGTAGGGTCAATACTGGAAGAATGGGGTCCCCGGTTACCAGAAGTGGATTGGTTGCCTTTATCTTTCTCTGAGAAGGAAGAAAATTAGGTGCCCCCTGCTGTGAAAATACTTGCTCTGGGGGGGGGTAGCAATTGCGGTTGCGGGGGTGGAAAAGGAAAAGGAGTGGGAGGTCTGAATGATGGAGGAGCTGGGACACTAGGTTGTGGATATGGATAAGTGGTAGGATGGAAAACATTGAGGTAAGTAGGAGGGTGGGCAAAATGAGGAGGCATGCCATATCCTGGATACATGCTACCTGGAGGGGAAAAAGTGCTGGAGGGGCTGGCCCCCCCTGGAGGGAAGCCCGGAAGAGGCGGGGCAGAGGTATGGGATAGAGCTCCAATGATATCATTGGCAGAGTGATATGCCCCCGAGGCATTAGGGCCACCGGGCTTGGGGAGGTCAGGAAGGATAGTATAAACATAACCAGATTGGGCATAGATAATGTCATACTTCAAGGCGATTTGGAGGGCGGCTTCTTCGGTTTGGGGAAAATGGGAGGTGACATATTTTCCAATGGGAGGTAAGAGAGAGTGAAGGAACCAGTCCATGTAAACCCAATATTCAAAAGGGGGAGCGCGAAATAAGCTTCGTCTTCGCCGCCATTCCTGGACATGATCAGAAAGGTAGGTCGAAGAGGATTGATGGAAAGAAGTTAAGAGTTCAGTACCAGTGTCGTATCGGAGGGGGAGCTGGAAATAAGATAGAAAGGCTTGGGCAATGGTTGAAAAGGTGGTATGGGAAGAGGTGGCTTGGTCAACATACCATTTAGAAGCTTCGCCAGTAAGTGTGCATTGGAACAATCGAAGATGGATGGAGTCATCGGTGATGGAATTGGAGGAACACCACATGTGAAAAGATCGAATATGGTTAGAGGGATCTTCACTAGCAAGGCCTTCAAACTTGGGAATGTCGGAGGGGAGCTTGGTTGGCATAGCAGGCCAACTGACATCGTGGCAAATAGGATCATTGATCAGCTAATTGAAATCGGGGAGACTGAGGCCAGCCATATAAGGGAGTAATGGGGCAGTCGATGTAGGTCTCGTAGGGGTTCCATTGGAAACGAACCCAACGGTAGAACTGGGGTTAGGGCTAGGTCCGGAACTAGACATGGTGAAGGTAATATGGGGGGAACCAAGAGGAGGGGGAGAACCTGAAAAATCAGAGGAATAGTCGGAGTGCAGACTCGGGGGAGGACTTACTTGATGACGACAGGCAGGAGGAAGTCGACCAACCAGAAACTGAGGGTGAAGGCCAAGAAGTCTCCGGGACAAACGCCTTAGAGGCACAATGATGATGGGAAGAAGGAAAACCGACAGGGGTAGGGAGTGGCAAAATCAAGTGAGGTTAAGGGCGAAGATGTGCAGTGACAATTGATTTTAAAGTCTTTGACAGGCGGTGTTAACTAGGCTCTTCTTCACTTAGGGTCAGTGTGTGGCATGCATTAATTTTAATTGTTTAAACCCAAACATTTTGAGAGTAAAAGAAAAAGGGTGTTGTGTAACTGAAAATAAATGTGCAGTAAATAAAACTAAAAGAACAGAAAATTAACAGCTACTAATGCATCAATCTAACCCAAGAAGGTGGGTCTCTCAAGACTGGTCTATAAGAGGGAAAAAACTAGGCAAAGCATGCAAAAAAGAGGCCAATAGATCTAAGGTCGAGAGGGACGGGGATCTAAAGGGGAAATCTATTGAAAAGAGGTGCAGAGAATAGCAAAGAGGTAGATGCAAGGTTGCTGCTAAAAAGGAGGAGATCAGCTAAAAATAGGAGGGACAATGAGGCGACCCTAGAAATGAACCCAAAAAAAACTATATGAGGTGATTTGAAAGGGGGGAGGGCTGATCTAAAGACATCTAAAACTAAGGTATCATATCTGAAAGAAATAAAGCTGAAACTCTCAAAATCGAGACTTCTGAAACAGCAAAAACTCACCCACAAAAAGTGGAGGGTACTAGAGCCCTAAGGGGAAAGATTCCCACTTAGTTGAGTGAAATGGATCAGAAATAGGTCTAAATGGGCAGAGGCGGAGGTTGGAAAACCCTGACAGAAGCTTCAGACAAACCCAGAAAAAGTGTTGGAAAATTGCAGAAAACAGTGCAGGTCACAGGTTCTGACCTGTTTGGCAGTCCAAGTCGCAGATTTGGGGCAGAAAAGTGCGACCTCAAGGCCAGGTCATACTTTTTGGGCTAATAAGTGCGACCTGTAGATCTGGCTCTCTCGGCGGCAGATTTTAGAAAAAAATTGTCGTCTCAGCTGCGGCTGATGTCTGTCACCTACGCAATAAGGCCAGAAACACACGGAAGTTAAAAATTTGACTGTTTGAGGGTTTTAGAGGTGAAAAGAACCATAAAAATAGGAAAAATAGGAAACGAAAGAGAAACCCTAGGGTCTGAAATAGTTGGATATGCAGGAATAGATAAAACGACAGCGGTCGTAAAATAAAACCCGTGTGGAGTCGCCAATTGTTAGTATGAATCTTTCGTCGTAAAAGATCACTTTAGCTACGCATAACAAACAACCCTAACATTGATTATTGCTACAAAATATCTTTAAGTCTGCTGCACACATTCAGATCTAAGCACAAAAGGCATTAAACAGATAAAATATAATATGGCTCCATGCATCCAATAGACAAGACAAGAACAAAGTGTTTAAAAGAATGATTTATATTATATTAAAGAATGGGGAACCTCAGAGGAAAACAAGAAAGGTGTTTTCCGGTTCTCCTCAATGGGATGGGTTCTTGAAAGTCCTCAGCGTTTTAGATCTAAAATTCCTCACTCTTATTATGGTAGAAAACTCTGACAAACATAGAACTCAATGGGAGCTCACAAAGCAAAAATGGAAAATGGTGACCAAGAATAGATCCAGTGTGATCTAATGCAATGAAGGTGACTAATAAATGGGGAAAACCGTTCTATTTATAACAAAATATTGGGGTGTTCTAGAACTCGGTGCATGAATAAAATATCATTAATCAAATTCTAGAATCACCCTTTAGGAATATTTTATTATATTTGTTTGAGGGAAAAGGTCTTTTGACTTGGGTCAATTCCTTTATTTATAAACAATAAATAAATAAATGATTTATTTATTATTTTAGGGATATTATGGGAATTTAATTAAATAAATAATGATTTATTTAATTATTTAAAAATGATTTAGTCAAATTTAACTAGGAATATTATTTAAATAATGATTTGAATAACTTATTCGTAGGAAATACTTAAATAAATAATGATTTATTTAATTAATTTCCTTGTTTTGGGTTAAATATGACCAGGAAATATAGACAAAAGTTATTTTACATGGTGAAAGCAATTTTACTTACGGTAAAATTGGTCTTACATGTTGTACTTGGGTTCATCTAATGATATGAATTAGATGACCAAAAAAATGGTGTAACATAATTGTATAATGTTATGATTTGCTGGAAGTCACTTGGTTTTCCGACTTTGTCACAATCACCTACGTTGTTGAAAGCTTTTGATGGTTGTACATATAAGCCTTGTGGAATTCTTAGTAACCTGCAAGTTGAACTAGGGGGAAAATTAGTTACTGTTGAAGTTGAGGTTGTTGAAGGACACCTTGACTACAATATATTACTTGGAAGACCGTGGGTTTATGCTATGGGTGCGACAATATATACTTACTTTCGTATGGTCATCTTACCCTATAAGGGAAGCATCAAAATCATTGGTCAACTCTCTTTCTTCACCTCTGCTTACTAGGCAACTGGAAACATTATGTTTGTTCACGGACGCCCACCATCTCTTCAAAACAATGGTGTAGGAATCTTTAAGGATTATTCCATAATGGAAACCTTTTTGTTACCGTCGCCTATGACATCTGAAAAAATTGAAATTTTAGAACCTGCAATATGATATCTTCCACTTCATCTAACTTAAGGAAGATTCCCAATGGTTCTGAAATATATAGGCTAGGTGAAACTATGTTGAGGATAGTTCTTTTACAGTGTCAACCTCATTAAAAAATGAATCAGGTCTTGAGTATAGTTATTTTACTGTGTCAACCTCATTAAAAAATGAATAAGGTCCTGAGGATAGTTCTTTTATTGTGTCAACCTCGTTAAAAAAATGAATCGGGTCAAGCACAGTTTTCTATGTTTCAAGCTTGTGTAAAAATGAAACTACTTTCAAGCATAATTTTTCCTATATTTCAAGCTTATCTAAAAATGAAACCTAGATCAAGTCCTTTATGGTTATTATTTTCAAGACTCGTTAAACTCATGGAAATATCGAGATTCATTTGCTATCTTTCATTCTCGTTAAACACATGAAAATGTTGATTTCTTTCCGTCTTTTCCTGCTCGTAAATTAAATTGAATTTCAGTCATAGAGCAAACTTTTATCTATTTTTTGAGCTCTGTTAAACACGAAAAAGGAACCCCCCTAGAGTTCTCTTTCAGCTCTTTTTAGACTCGCAAAATATGAAAAGATTGTTGAGCACTTGTTCGTTCGAACTCATAAAAGGAATTGAAACAACATCCACTCAGTATAAGTTTAACCCTTTTTTGGATTGAGATAGATTATGTTTACGAAAAAGGAAAACCCTGGTCGAACATGGCTCAAAGGTTCTGTCAGGTATTATTTTATGAATTTTGGTATCCAAGGGACTATTATACGAAAAATAACTTATGGAGTTTTCTTTTCGCACCTTTTTCAAACTCTCTAAACATGAAAAAGCAAAACCCTAGTCGAGCACGGCTAATAGGTTCTGTCAGGTATTATTTTATGAATTTTCGGATCTAAGGGACTATTATACGAAAAATAACTTGTAGAGTTTTCTTTTTTCCCCTTTTTCAAACACTCTAAACATGAAAAAGGATCGAGTTTTCCCTGTCCTTAGACTTGTTAAAGCATCAAATAGCAACGAACTTGACCATCATGACAAGATCGAGTTTCACCTTCGCTAGACTCGTTAAAGCATCAAATAGTGGTGGATTCACCCAAAGGGTGGAATTATACATCAAGCATATGTTATCCTCATCAATTTTGTTAAAAAATAAAGAGTTACTGGTCAACAATGACTGGGAAAAACTGGAAAGGGATAAAACACTTTATGGTAGCAATTCTCTCTTAAAAATGAGATTTATTCACTCCATCTTCGTGATTTTTGGGTTGGGTAATCTGCTTGATGGTCTATCATACCTATTTTGTATCACACCATCCATCACTTTGGTTTTGGGTCGATGTTGCCAATTTATTCAGTGTCATCAATATGTTCAATAGAAGTCACTCAGTTATTCCTCATATTTTTCAATACTCATAAACCTTCATTTCATGAGCGCCATCCATGAACATTGCTTCATCAATTACATTGTGTCTCCAAAATCATTACTCCTATTTCATGTCGTTGATGGGGGTAACATCAGGGCCCTCCTGCTATGAGTCATTTCTTGTCAACATCAGCTCTTCATCCAGGAAGTTGAATTAGAAACAACCTTTTAGTACCTTGGAGATTGCTTACATCAATGACACATTTCTCGCTTCCGACAATAGGTTAACATCAAAGGCCTTCGACCAGAAGACATTGTAGGGTTTTGACATCAAATCATCTATTAACACCATGCAAAATTTATTTTAGCACCTTGAGAGCCATTATCATCAACGGTGGTTTCTCTCGTGTATGTAAATGGTTTACATCATTGGCTGGTAATCAGATGATGTCTTCCCACGTTCTAGTTCAGATCACATATTCGTATGGTTAGAATCGTACTTAAGCGATTGAGTGAATGAGATAGAAGACCCCAGATCTAATTCCATCCATCCAGTTTTCGCTTTCAGGAGTAGTACTCAATCATTCGTACAATGGTCATTAAACATATGGTCATCGTATCATGGGTCTATATCTATAGACAACTTTTTGATCTTATGATATTTTATGTGTTGAGTATGGGAATGCCTCCCTCAGCAATTAATGTCCAAGATGAAAATATAGCATGATGTAATGTACTGTAATTGATATAGGTCACCATTCACTTCAGATCCTACTCATCACATTGTAAAGCATTCAATCAACATTATCATTTTTGACTTCATGCTTTAGGGGGCAGCTGTTACAGGTAAATTTGGTCATCATCCCAAAACAAAGATAAGTATCCATTAGGGTCTATCATACTCTAAATTAGTTGTTATATTCCCTAAACAAGTAATCCCATTGGTGGTTTTCCTTCATGAAAGTTTCATTGCTTAGATGCTAGTTGAAGTGCTCCATTGAGCCATCAACACACCCCTAGACTTTATTAACTGCTTTGAAGAGTATCTACTCCCATGCAAGGCTATGTTGCAGAGGATCTAGGCTGACTTTAGAGTGCGTTGGTGGACTAGGAGCCAATTTTTCATTGAATTTAGGGAATCTTCACAACCTCTAGTGGCTTGTAGAAGTTGTTCTAGCTTTCACCTCATCTGATAGCTTCGAATATGGACACCATGGAGCCATTAAACCTCTTCTTCTCCTATTCCCATGAATAAGGAAACATCTTCATCCATTTTTGGAAAATCCATTCAATGTTTCATTTATGTCAAACTACCTTCATCTACTTATAAATAGAGAACTAATCATAGTGCAGAAGAGTGAAAGAATTTGTATTAAGTAGAGTTATGCTGGTCACATCACAGCTCTTGGAGGTATCGTGTATGTAATTTTATGCTGGTGAGATCACAACTCTTGGAGGTATCGTGTATGTAATGTTATGCTACTATATTAATGATGCTGGTGTGATGAGGATGGGATTGAAGCTGGAGGAGTGACATCGAATCGATCAACTAGTTGTACTTCTCCTTCTACTTCATAATAAAGACATTTTTTCCTTTCCTAATGCATGTGTCAATGACGTTATATGTTTATTTAAAAATGCAATCGGTTCAATTTGTTTAACTTGACTAGATCATATTTCCTTTATGTTGTTTTCTGTCATCTGTTTTCCATTACAGGTACCAATCAAGCAAGTTCAGTTCGATTGAGAGTGAAGAAAGAAATGAAGGGAAGCAAGGAAAAGCGAAAAGATTACAAGTAGGGTTTCCTCCCTTATCTTTTCATTTTAAGGAAAAGGGCAGGTATATTTCTTTCTATTTTCCTAAGTGCATCACCACACTTAGGGAAAGCATACTTATCAGTAGGTTTGATTTTTGTAAAACAGACATATTATCCTAATTGGTATGAGGACTACTTACCAATAATTGAAACACTTATTTACAAAAATTTTGATTATAACTAACTTTCATGTTGTCCCATTTTTTATGAAAAATATCCCCATATTCATATATAATAAATTGTGTTTCATATTATATTGTGGTCTCTTTTATTATAAAATGTTACATTGTCGAGTATATATATGTAAGATTCACACTATTTCAATGATTAGAGGTGTAATCCACTAGTATAGCTATTTAAATGATACATTATGTTAACAAAATACTTATATCAAAATATCTTAATTAAAATATAAAATCAATATTAATTAGAAATACATGTATTTGAATTATAATGATAATACATTTAAAAAAAAAACTAAGCTACATTTTGATCCATATTGGACCATTATATTGTTTTTCATCAACCTTGATAATTTTAGAGTGGAAAATGTGGAGGAATCAACTCTTAGGACCATTTTTATTGACAGGAGCCATTTTGGAAAATTGGGTTCTGAAACCTTTTGGGAGTGTTTTAACGCATCGAAAAATATTTTTTGGGGGGTAAAAATTTTCCACTTTAGTGCTACACCATTTTCTCCTAGTATACACACAAATACCTTTCCAATGAAGCAAGAATCATGTTAACCAGATTTTGTATGCAAAAATTATGTCGCTCGGAAGTTGACCTTCCTGTTTTCACCACCATAATTCGAGAGGATGCCACACAAACCCCCATAATTCATGGAAAATGGCCTAGCCATTTTATTATGATGAAGAATACTCTAGAAGATTCTATATAGTAACTATAATAAGAGTGGAGGTATTCAAATGTAACCACTAGTAGGCTATCAAGATGTGTTATAACCAGGCCACTAGGAGGAAAAGGGGTTCCATTATTTTAATTGCATTTTCTCCATAGATGAACACAAATATCCAAGAAGAATAGGAGATAGACCACACATAGATTATTTTTGAATTGTAGTAGCCCACATGCCACAAGCCATACTTTTTTGTAATCACATATATTTTCTATTCAGAGAGAGAGAGAGAGAAGACTGAACTCACATTCCAATTGGGTTTTTGTCCTGAAAGGGTTTCCCGAGTCATATATTATGTCAAATGTGTCATATTATTTCAATGTTCTCTATTTTTTGAATAATTTTAATTCGCATGCATACATTACTAACAATAATCTCCAAATCTATAAATCTAAAGAGAAATAAAACTGAATAGTGTAGATTTTGGATTTTTAAGTATAATTTTATTAGATCTGTTGTGATGAACTATCCAGTGGGATATCTACAAAATTTACAGATCATTTCTAGATACCTACAATGTAAAAAAATTAATTTAAACATATCAATTCATTATATTCATTTGAACTAAAAGGTGTGTTTAATATCTATTTATGCACATGTGTAATTAACTGATTATTACACACCTATTGTAGCTGCTACAACACCACCCAAAATTTTGGGTATATTCAAAATTTTGGGTCCCCCTCTGATTGGTAAGCCCATTAAAGCTCTAACCCATCCTTTAGTCAGTTAATCTCCCCATGACCTATTTCTGCAAAATCCTATCATTGCGCCCATTAATACGATGCACATCGCACGCACTTGTATTTTTGTCTCATGAATGCACTGGGGTTTGGGGGTTTTCTAATTTAAAGAGCGTTGAGAGTCCCTCCTTGGATTCAAAGATAGATTTCCCTTAGTTTTCATCACATTAGGAATGAGGCCACGGAAATGAAGTTACATCATGAAGTCTTTAATCGTGAAGGTTGTGTGTAGTCTATGAACTCGACTATGGAAAGTGACAAAATCAACTACGGAATGTAAGATGAGTGGAAGGCGTTTGATACTCTTATTCATTTAATTAAGAAATAAGGTGGATGAGAGTTAATAATGGGCTCGTAAGAAATCTATTGTCATAAATTCTATGCCCAATGCAATTGGTATGATAGCTAAGAAGAGAAATTAGTACGCATGGGTGAATGTATGAATCCTCAGTAGATGAAGAAAAGGTGATGCCATGATTGATTGAGGTGGTCATTATCTTTGAATCCATAACTATGGGTATACCAACGAGGATCACTTTGACGTAGTTGATGAGCCAGGAAGAAATTTTTAAATTACCTATGGATTTCGAGTGGCCTACAATAAGAAAATAACTTCTCAGAATACAATTTAAAGGCATAAAAATATCATGGTATGATTAGCCTAAACTAGATGTTGGATGGAAAGTGCATTGCAAAAAACACAAGAAAATATAGGATCGACCAAACACGATTCAAGAAATTTGATTATGACCTAGCACTCTTCACAGTCGCACAACCTTCATTTGTTATGGCGAGGGCTGATGAGACTCAACATTCATGTGACCCTAGTCCTCCTCCATTGTGTGGACTGACCGAAAAGCATGAGGGAATGGTGGTTGCAGCTACGTGAGGCCTCAGTTAGTTGTTGCAACTACATGAAGCACTTGACAAAGCCACGGTAGGTCTCGTTTATCGTGCTTCCCTGCTAGTCGCTCAATTGAATCACAAAAGTATCAACTGGACAACCAAGATTGAGACCTATGGCCTGTTGCAACCAATCGCTAAGTTTCAAAGAAACTGCGGATGCGCCCACTACAACCTATGGCAAGCGCGACCAGTCGCTGGGTTGCAGAGCTTTAGGTGTGATGGAACAATGTGACTTGCATTGCATTGTGACTGTGCGACCTCTAGGAGGTCACATTTCCCCTTAAGTCATTGAGTCACATGGAAACGCTGCAGTCAAACTTATAGAGACTGTGACTTGTCTGATATTTGATTGCGGAACCTTGTGTAAGTCACACTCCCACCTAGTTGTAAAATCACACTGAGGAAGACTAGCCAGAGTAAGTGACCTCCATTGTAACGTGACTTTGCGACCTGTTCACCATCAGATCTTTTGATCAATGTTAGGTGGTAGTATCATCATATTTACATTGGAGACATAGAATAGAAAACTAGTTTTGATCATTGAAAGGTGTCCAAGAGGATTTTCATCCAATATCAATGCATTTGAGAGGATTTTCACCCGAATACATAAAAAAAAGAGCTACAAAATACGCACAAGGTTTATAGGTCAATCAAAAAATTAATGAAGAAGATACTAAATAGGCTATGGGGAAATGAGATCCACTTCCTGAAGATTAATGTGGTTATCCAAGAAATGGGGCCAAGGAAAAATGAATACGTACTTCTTAACAATGCGAGGAAATATCATTGCATGGTAATGGGTTTATAGGTAAAACATAAATGAGAAATGCAACCACACGATCAAGAAAGGGATACAAGGGAAATTTCAGTCACTATAGTCCCCGGGGGCATGACAAAACATCACCTAATTTTGATTTTTTTCAAGACAATGGAGTTGCATTCAACAATAGGGCCATGGATGATAATAGTATCAAGGAAACTTGGAAAATTTTCACAAAGGCTACGTGCTTCAGCAACACCATTATACAAGAGGTGGAAATTTTGCTCAGAGGGAGCTAGGATTTTCTTGCAAGAAGCCAGTGGGATAAGGTTTCAATAGATATGATTGGTTGAACCCTTGAAACTAGCTAAAGCATTGTATCATCTATAATATTAGGAACATCAACTGGCGAATCAACATTCAATGTAGCAACTCGGCCACATCCCTATAAAGGGGTAGTTCCCAAAACAAGTTAAATTGCACATTGGCATTCGAAACTCATTCCATAGCAATACCAAGGACGACATAGTGGTTGAAGAAGCGTAGGGAGACCCCACACAAGACATTCTCTTTAACAACATAGTGGCACAATAGTTGACCAGACAGGGGTCTAAATTTATTATTTGTTAAATCACTCTTTCAGCTAATTAAATGTGTTTCCAACATCAATTTTTATTATAAATACATGTGACCTGTGTTATTTTTTTGTAGGCAGAAGTTGTGGACTTGCATGGCGAAAGCTAGGGTCCCCTTCGGCAAGGAATATAGTCCCCCAAAAAACTTTAATAACCTCACGACAAAATCAAAAGGCACATTACATAAATATGGATGACTGTGAATGGATCACAGTGGCAGGAGGACAGGAAGGTTGCAAGACTTAGCGACCACATCATTGTAGTATATAAGCAACCAGTGCCTGAGGGTTTCAATAACCCTCGACAACACCCCTTCTCTGTTGTAATGTAAATATTTATCCCCATAGTATAGAAGTTGTTGATTTGCACAACAAAAGCTAGGGTTTTCTTTGGCAAGCAAGGTGGATCCTTAAAAAACTCGAAGAACTTCACTATAAGCTCAAGGGAACATCTATCACCCATTCATTCGCACTGCACTAATGCATAGGGAAATGCATTGCGTTTTCTGAGGTTCGAGCTCTCCAAAAGAGAAGTGTAAAAGGAATAGACCTAGGTCACATATCACCCCAGGTCCTGTTATCACTCCCCCAAACTTCCTAGGCTGAAAAAAGGGTTGAATAAAGGTAACCACAAACCAAGTTTTAGCTAGGTAGCTAGCCCTACCTAACCAGAGAGGGCTTCCTCTATGTCACGTTTTTTTTAAATATTCAATTTAAGGTTGAGTACCATATTTTAGGCTAGATATAAGTTAATATGTTTGAAATTTGTTTTATAATATGTTTTTTGGATAAAACAATGAATAGTGAAACTAAAGCTAAGTTCAAAGACTGAATTACAGAGAATAAAATAAGGCAAGGTAGGTAGACTTATTAAGCACAATTAAGTTGTCGTTATGTATGTGATGATAGAAAAGGAAGGGTTTTTAATGAGCGTTTAAAATGAATTCATTATTCGGAAGAAAATACACTTATGTGAAAATCTTAATAAATAAAACATATAACTAATCTTTGTTTATAAACTAGTAAGATTTTCACACAGAAAATAAAGTGGAAATGAAATAACGACGAGAAAAGCACAATCCTCAAAAGAAATACCACATGAATCTCACAATATCTGCTGCAACTTCATTGATATCATAAAAATGTACAATAGCTCCACACTAATACACAGTCTCAAAAAATCAATTATCCAACCAAGAATACTTCATACAATGAATTATATATAGAAAAATTCATTTACAAAAGATTACATTAAATTCTATCATAGTAGATAGCACTTTATTTTCCAAACTAGAATATAACTGTAACATGGAAATAAATTCTATTTGATGTGCTAGCGTTGCTCTAATAGAAAATGGTTGCTGAAAGGAGAAAATTGTGGATCGCGTTGGCTGTCAGCTAATTGATGACATGGTGGAAGTTGAATTTTCTCTTTTGCCATTTACTCTTGATATTCACACAGTTTTTCCCAACGACTTTCATCCGGGATGTTCAATTTTATTACCTTATGATAAACTTCATCCATTTAAGTGTACTTGGCAAAAGTGGGCCTCACCATGAAAACATGTTTAATCTCATACTGAATATAAATATCATTGCTTAGTGTTCCCAAAAACGCCCTTCTTGTCATTGTGCCTTTGATGTTTCAAAATTTGGTAGTATGTTTGTAAAATTATTTAAGTCTTCTTCAATAATCTTCTTTGTTCATCAATTTTTCATTGATTACAAACAGAGAAGGCAATCCCTTTCGTGTCAGAGGCTTTATTCTGTTGAAAAATATATGCACTATGATTTCCAAACTGACACTTCTCCTCAAGCTGAATACTTAAATTCTTCTTTTTGAGAACCTTCTTTACCTCTAGGATTTTTTAAGTTCTATCATCTATGCCCAAATCTTCCAACTCATACCTATTTTTTTGAATTTAGAAACTTGATTATGTTGTTTGCTATAGCAGGCTTATCTCCAAGTTGTGCTTTAATCTTCATTTTCTTTCTGTATCAACTCCTTTTGTTCAAATATAATCTATATACTTGGCCAAATTTCATTAAGATATTCCATGATGTATGCCCATATTATTTCTTTTACTTGGGCCAAAGTGTTCCCAATGATAGATTCCTTTTGTTCTTTTTGCAACCTCTCAATTATCTTTTTAGCTCTCTGGGCTTCAGCTGCACGTGAACATTCATCTTTGGACTTATGATATTGTAGAAATTGTACTTGGTATTGTAGTTTATTTATCTCTTCTTCCTGAATTTACATATTATGTATTGATTTAGTGAGCTGCTCAGCTCCATATGCAATACTTGTTGTATAAGGTTTGGTTGTAGGAATGATTACAAGATGCATTTCTTCAAAAAGAACATTAGACGTTTGTGTTGTGTGTTCCTTTTACTTTATCATTTTCTCCAATTCTGATTCCATCTGTTTTATTTGAGAATTATGTTCCATAATCAGCTTCATAATTTTTGTTTCCTAGGATTCAGTCTCTTCAATGTCTTTTTCTAGAAGATCTTTTGTGGCTGGAATCTTCAAGTGCTTCCTTAATGCTGCTATATCAGAAATTTTCTTTTTGATGATTTCTTATGTTGCATTAAAATTGGAAGGATCATATCCAAATTTGATCACCAGGTCTTCCATAGTTTTTATTCTTGTGTATTTAGCAAATGAAGAAACTTTCTCCATTTTCAGTTGTGATTGGACATTAGCCAAAGAAACCTGCAATTTTGACAAACTCATAGCAGTGTTAGTGAGAGTGGATGAAATTATCTCACCAGTTTTTTTATGTAACTCCATTTGATCTATTAGATGTATCTCCTTAGTATCAAATTCAAATGTAGTCTTTCTATAATTTGATTCTGACTTTGGTTTTGGAATTTGTGCTTGAAGAAAAGAAAACTACATTTTTCCCTTATCTGAATCAAAAGCTGAGAGAAACCTGCTCCGAGATCTGGGACTTTGCTTCCAAAATGGATTGCATGTGCTGGTCTTCAACATTTCATTCTTCAACTTTCTCTCCCTAAAGGTATCAAATATAGTCTTATCTTTTCCCTTGTAACAACTGTACTAGTTTGAATGGCTTAATATTGATCTTGAGAAACTGTTGAAGTAGTAGCAGTAGAAGTATTTTGACCATCTTCCTATGTGGAAGAACGTGTCTCTTTGGTAATAATAATTAATTATTGCTTTAAATCCTTGCTAGGATTGACTTTTGGATTGAGCTTTGTCTTCTTTATATAATTGATTTTGAATTCTTTGCTGGATGAGTCAGTCATTAGAGATGACTGATCTTCTCTGATCCCTTTTCCTGCTCTTTCCTATGCAACAAGAGTCTGTAATGCTGATGTAGATACTATTTGTTCTTCAACTTCCTGTAAAGTACCCTCATTCCATTCCAACTGATTCATATATTTCTCAATTTCTAGTCTATGTGTATGAAAATAAGGTGTAGATTTTTTCTCTACCCTTAGATTAGAAATAACACCAACTAGATCATATGACCATGTGAAATTGAGGCTAAATTGCATCTCTTTCAAGAATTTGATTGCTTCCTCCCCTGTTGTCCTGCTATTATAGATAAAAGGTTCTATCTGTGTTTTGATTTTGAATTGGGACTTCTTTTTAGCAGACAAAAAATGTACTTCATCAACATTAAGCATTTTTCTGATTTATTTTAATGCAAAAATACTTATTGGGAGTAATTTTCACAATTTGTAAGGGGGAAGCTCACAACCATAAACTCTGAGTACTGTGAAATTCTAATAGAGATGCCAACCTAATGTTCTAGCTTGATCTGATACTTGCAACACCTTTCTGATTTCTTCACTGATCATGGGCTCTATAGTGTTGTTTAGTAAACTGAGTGCTAGATGAAGAAACAATTCTGTAAACTTCTTATATGAATAGTCATTTTGTTCCTTCATTAGTAATGAAGTCCAGAAAATAAATGATTGTTGATTTCCTTCCTCATCGAATTTCTGTAATGAAAACTTGAATTTTTCTCCCTGAGAATACAAAAAAAAATAAACTAACACAAAGGCATATTTGAATACCTCTTCATTTGGGAATTTAAAAAACTGATCATGAACGGAATATGTAAAGAATTAAATGAAATTAAATATGATGGAGGGTTTGGAATCTGTGGAGAAAATGAACATGAATCCTATAATGGCTTCATTTACCCATTGATCTGAATAATAACCAAGAAGGTAAGAGATAAATGGGATGATTTGTTTGGCTCTTTCAGGGAAAATGGATGATGCATATGGAGGATTCTTCTTGGGAAATGGAGCATTTTCAGTCATAAAAAAATCAAGATTTTGAGTGCTTTTTGAAAAATATAATCTATGATATATTTCATTCAGTTCTTCTTGAGAAAATGGAGTGGAATTCTCTGTGGTGGGGGCTTGCATCATTTTTTTATGGTTTGGGCAGTTATGGTTGCTAAAATCTCTCCTGTAGGATAGACAAGAGCTCTTTGGTTTGGTACATACCAAGCTTGTAATTTTATGATAAATTCTGGGGCACTATGGGTGTGAGGAAAAATGTAATGAGGAAATTTTGAATCCCACAACCCTATATCATCATATTTATCAAGAAAATTATCCTCTAACTAGAAATACATTTCCAAAAATTCAAGCTCATAGATGGTTTCATGAATCTTATGGTCTATGTCTGCTAATGGTATATGATGGAAGTCAGTTTGAGGATGAAGTAGCAGTCTTACTGGTTCTTCTAGTACTTTTTTCTTTGGAGGCATGACTGGCTCTGTTTGAATGGTAGAAGCAGGAATTTCTGATGGAGAAACAGAGGTCGAGACTGAGAGAAGGCTCTACAAATAAAAAAAATGTTAACAGCTACAAAGGATGCTTTAAATAGTGATTAGATTTCTTTCTGGAGTTCTGGCGACGTACAAAGCAAAGTGAATGAAAATGAAGGTTTAAACAGGTTGTGTAGTGATTATTTTATAAACAATTTTGGTTTAATTCCCATTGAAAGGGGCGCGGGTACGTTAGCCTTAACAATTAAAATTTAATTTAATTGGCTAACGATTATGTGAGTGTGGAAATTGATTTGATTGGACAGTGACACAGTCCATGTGTCATAACATGGATGGTGAGCAGAGCAGTGGCTTCATCTGGCACATAAATGGGATTTTGGAGGGGTCTATCGATGGTAAATGGTTTTATGAGGGGGGGTGTGAAATTATGTGCAGTTGCCATGTACGGTGGGGTCAGGTTATGAAACCACCCTTTTCGGACCCCCCTGACGTTAATTTTCGGATGATGAGGGGGGGTCGAAGTCATATGTGGGCCGTCAAATTAGATCATGGTGTGGTAGATGTGCGGTGAGATGAGCATTAGTTAATGTACAATGACGGTTAATGAATGGTGGGGTAAGGGGATAGTAAATTTGATGTGACTTGGATTCGTGACAGGTAGGGGTATGTAACGTGTCAGATGAATAGTGGAGGATGACGAGTAGGATGAATCCTATGGTCATGTGAATGATCTTTCATATTTTTGAAGAATAAACAATCATAAGCATGTGATTTTGAAAAACATTTCTCGGCTTCACATTTCTTGAAGAATACAAAAATAGATTATAAGTTTTCTGTGAAATGAAATGTTTTATTGGGATTGTAAAAACAATCTTTCTCCTTCAATAGACTTTTATGAATGAAATGGAGGATTCACTTCCTCATTTTTAGTGAAAATCTGAAGATTTTTCCATGGGTAGTTTTGATCCTAGACTTGACCTAAATGAGATGAGAAACCTGAATTTATACCTCTAAATGGTGATGAAATGATGTGAAGGAGTAGCATAATGAAATAAGACTTCTTAAGTGACCAAAATTATTACTGAAAAATAACTGAAAAAATAAACTTTTTTTGACTAATGACCTGATGGAAAACTCTCAAAAAGAGTTATTTTTTATCACTGATAAACAGAATCTAACATTGGCTCTAGCTGGGGATGGAAGCTCCTTCGGAAAGTGTCAAGAAAACCATAGATCGGGTAGCCTTACCATTTGGTTATGGAGTCAACTGGACTATGAAAAACTTTAAGTAGACTAAAAATAAATAATTAGAAAACACTGACTAGACTGTGACTCAATAACTGACTAAAAACTATGAACTTCAAAACAAAATAAGAACCGTTGTAGGAGTCTTATGGCCTTCTCCTCGGGCTTCAAAATTTAACATCAATTCTTGTGTTTTCTTGGATATCATATGTAAACTGGTATATACAATGACAGTGAATTTCTTCCTCAAGATTTCAAGAAATATAATTCTTTAGAAACCTACCATTGATAGGTCCTCCTATCACTTCCTTCCCTTCAAGATCTTCTAGCAAAAATGCCTTATTTCCTCTTAATGTTGCAATCTTGTAAGGTCATTTCCACAGATTGTAAAATTTCCCATGCTTTCCCTTATCTTCATTTCTGGAATCCCATCTTAGAACAATATCTCAAATCTTGAAATCATCAGCCTTTATTTGTTTGTCAAAAATATTTTTAATTTTGTCATGCAGCTTTGAAGTATTGATGAAAGCTTCATCTCTTGATTGTTGCAAATTTATCATTTGACTGATCCTTCTCTGGATGTCATTAGGCTCACTATCAACCTCCTACAAAATCTTGATTACCATAATAGCCAGGGAAAAAGGGAAAACAGTGTCAACTCCATAAACAAGCTGAAATGGAGAGATGTTAATTGATCTTTTTGTGCTCACTCTATTAGCCCATAGAGCAGTTGTAAGCTTCTTGTGCCAATTCCTTTTGTTTTCCTGTAACATATTCTTGATAATATTCACCAAACACTTATTATATGATTCTGAAAATCCATTTCCCTGAGGATAATATGCAATAGAATGAACAAGTATAATGTGATATTTATCACAAAAATCAATCATCTTCTTAGATTTGAAAGCAGCTGAATTATCAGTGATAATATTGTATGGACAACCAAATCAAGACAAAGTATTATTTTCAAGAAACAAAGTGATAACAAAATTAGTTGCTTGCCTAGTGGGGATAGCCTCAATCCATTTGGTAAAATAATATGTAGCAGTGAGAATCCATTTGTGTTGAGTTGAAGATGGAGGATGAATTTCACCAATAAAGTCAAGTCCCCATTGCTAGAATGGTGCTTGGACTTCAATTGGTTTAAGAGGAAAAGGTAAAAATTTCCTTTTTCATTGAAATATTTGACACCCATGACAACTATTTACAGTTTTATAGACATCAGAAAATAAGGCGGGCCTATAAAAACCTGCTCTCAAAATTTTATTTCTTGTGGTTTTCCAATAAAGATGACCTACACACACACCCTTATGGAAATTTGTCATGACTTTGTCAACTTCACCTTCAACTAAAAATTTCAGTAATATTCCACCAGGATCTTTCCAATATAGGGAACCATTCAGAATGCAGTATTTCAGTTCTTTTAACTTCAATGATCTTGCTTTACTACGTGGTATTCCAGGAGGAGGATTCAAATGTTGCAGAATATATACAATATCAGCATACCAGGGAGACAAAGAAAATATTTCAGCTATCTCAGGTAGTATTTCAACATTTTTCTCATTAGATAATGCAACAATGAAGTTTATGTCCAAGGCATGAAGATTAGAATCTTCCATCACCTTTGCTAGGCCTTGTCCTTTGATTAATTTTGTGGGCTTAATCTCCAAATCATACTCTAGCAAAGAAGAAATCCATTTACCTCTACGACCTTCGCGGTCATTCTGTGTGAGAATTTCATTAACAACAATATTTGGCACATAAGAAATGACATGGGAATGTAGAATGTACACTATGAAATCCTTCAATGCTTTAACTAATGCTAACGATTGTTTCTCAATGATATTGTACTTTAAGGCATCATCTCTTACTGTTTTGCTAAAGAAAGAAATGGTTTGTTGTGTATTTTGATTTTTCTTTTGCATTAAAACAACAACAAGTGTATGCTCTGAAGAAAATGAAAAATTTATAAAATCAAGTTTAGAGTCTGGGCTAATGAGAATGGGAGCATGAGATAGAGCTAAAATGACTTGATTAAATGACTTCTTCTATTCCTCAGACCATTTTACTTCAGTATCTTTCTTCAACATGTCTGTAATTTGCCTCAAATGTTTAGCAAGATCGGGAACAAATATTCTCAGAAAAATAATTTTACCATTGAAAGATCGAATCTCATTTTTTCTCCTAGGATAATCTAAGTTCTGAATTACTTCAATCCTTGAAGGATCTACACTTATGCCATATTTAGATATAATATGTCTCGACAATTTACTTTATTCCATAGAAAAAGGCTCTTATTTCGATTTAATGAAATACCAAACTTTCTGCACCTTTGAAAAAATGTCTTTAAATGCTGCAAATGGTGCTCATATTTCTTTGAGAAAATATTGATATCATCAAGGTAAATGACCAAAAATAGTTATTTTTCATTGGAAAAATCAATATCAACAATGTTACCGATGAAATAGGTAACCGCAATGTTACCTACTTTTTCTTGGTAGCATAAAAAGCACCCGATTTTGAAAAGTGGTGATGCAGAATCACCATTTTTTTTTTTGGTGCTCATTTTTGACACTCTAATATTTTTATTTATGAAGTATGAATATTTGTTTTAAAATGTTAGTGAATTTCATGTTAATTTTGAAATGTATTGATGCAGCATCAACTCATCGTCAACCTTTTTTTTTTAGAGTGGTGATTTTCATGATAATTTTGAAACATATTGATGCTGCATCAACATTTTTTTTTTAGAGCGGTGATTTTCATGCTAATTTTGAAACGTATTGATGCTACATCAACCTTTTTTTTTTAGAGCGGTGATTTTCATGCTAATTTTGAAACGTATTGATGCTGCATCAACTTTTTTTTTTAGAGTGGTGATTTTCATGTTGGTAATAAAACACAAAACTTAGATAAAAAAATATATATAAAAACAATAAAAAAAACCCAATAAAAATGTAAAAAAAACAAAAATAGCTCGTAAAAATAAAAAATTTAAACAAAAATAAATAAATAAAAACAAAAATATTTGAAAATTTTATCAAAGGAAATGACAAAATTTGAAAAAAAAAACACATAATTTAAAGAAAAAAAACAAAAATTGACCAAAAAAATTTTAAAAAAAAACATAAAAAACATTTTTTTTTAACCTATTAAAAAAAACCATATTAAAAATAAAAATAAAAAAATTAAAAATAATTAAAATTACAAAATTAAAATTTAGATTAAAAAAATTAAATTTAAAAAAAATTAAATTAAATTTAAAAAATTAAATTAAAAATAATAATAATAATAAGAAAAAAAATACAAATTTTAAAATTAACCAAAAAAAAAAATTAAAAAAAAAAAAAAAATTGAAAAAGAAAATAAAAATTAAAAAATTAAAATTAAAAAACTATCATTAAAAAACGAAAAAAAAATGAAAAAAAACACATGCAAATAATTAAAAAACAAATACACATAAATTTAGTGCTTTTTTTTTAATGAAACAATTTATAGATTTTAAAAATGAAAAACTAAATAAACTAAAAAAATTTAAAAAAACAATTAAATTAAATTAAAATTTAAAAAGTTTAATAAATAAATTTTAAATTTTAAATTTTAAAAAATAAGTAATCTATAATATTAAATATGAAAATAAAAGAAAATTAAAAAAAAATTTAACAAATTGAATTTAAGATAAAAAAATTGAATAAAAAAAAATTTAAATTTTTTGAAATTAAAAAAAATTTAAAAGAAATCAAATTAAGATAAAAATATTAAAAATTAAAAAAAAAAAATTAAAATCAAATCAAATAAAAAATATACATATATATTAAAAAAAAAAAACAACAAAAACTAAAATAATAAAATTTAAAAAAAATAAAAACAAAATAAAAACAAAACAAATTATATTTTAAATAAAAAAATTAAATTTAAAAAAAAAAAAAAAATTGAAATAAAAAAAAAAAATTTAAAAAAATCAAAATAAAAAAAATCAATTTAAAAAAAAAAAAATAAAAAAATTAAAAAAAAAACCATTTAAAAAAAAAATTGGAGGCGGCGGTGGTGGTGTGGCGGCGACGGTGGTGGTGGGGGCGGCGCCACCCGGCCCTCCCCCCCCGGGCGGCGGCGGTGGCTGGCCCGTGGGCGGGCGGGGGGCTGCGCACCACCACCGCCGCTCCAATTTTATTTTATTTTTTAATTTTTTTTTTTTAAATTGGTTTATTTTTTTTTTATTTTTTTTTTTTAAATTGATTTTTTTAAATTTTTTTTTCAAAAAATTTATTTCTTTTTTTAATTTAATTTTTTTATATAAAATATAATTTGTTTTGTTTTTTTTTTTCAATTTTGTTTTTATTTTTTGTAAATTTTATTATTTTTTTGTTTTAAATTTTTTTTTTAATTTATTTTGGTAGTAATTTTTATTAAATTTTGCTTCTTTTTTTTATTTAATTGTTTTTTTTTTTTTTTTAATTTCATAAATTTTCTTTATTATTTTATAGAATTTAATAAATTTTGTATTTTTTTTTAAATTTATTTGAATTTAATATTGTTTTTTAAATGTTTTACTTCTTTATTAATTTTTTTTTTGTTAATAACATAAAATTTTTATATTTTTATATTTCAATTAAAATTCTGTATTTAAAATTAGATTTTTTTTTTTAAATTAAACTTAATTTTTTTAAATTAATTTGTTTTTTAATTTGTTTTTTATTTTATATTATTTTATATTTTTATAGTTTTTTCAATTTTCCATTTTTAATTGATTTTTAAAGTTTTTATTTTAACAATGATTTTTTTTTTCTTTTATATTTAAAATTTATTTTTTCTTTCAAAATTTATTTGTTTATTTATTAAAATTTAATATTTTTGTTTTTAAATTTAATTTGTTATTTTAATATTTTCTTTTTTTTTAAATTTAATAAAATCTGATCTATATACATATTTTAATTTAAGTTCATATATATATTTTATTTTTTGTAATTTAAATTTAATTTATTTTCTATAGTTTATTTGTTTTTCTAATATATATTGTTTTAAATTTAATATTTTCATTGTATTTTATTTTTATTTTTTATTTTTAATTAATTTTTCATTTTTTTACTTTTAATTTAAATAATGTTTTTTTTTTTAATATTTTTATTTTAAATTTTTAAATTTATTAAAATTTAATATATTTCCTTAAATTTAATTTTTTGTTTTAAATTATTTTATTTTTTAAAAATTTAATAAGCATTTTCTTTTTCTTTTTTAAATTTAATTTCTATATTTAATTTTTTATAATTTCCTTCTTTTTTTAACCTTTTTTTTTTTTTTTAATTTAATATTTTTATTTTGCTTTTATTTTTATTTTTTAATTTCTATATTTTTTAAAATTTCAATCTTAGTTTTTTTTGTTTATTGTTTTATTTTTTTTTTCCTTAAATTTTAGGTTTTTTTTAGTGTTTGAATTAAAAATTTTATTTTGTTTTTATTTTTATTTTTTTTTATCTTCATATATTTTTAAATTTTAAGCTTTTAAATGTTTTTATTTTTTAAATTTATTTTTTCTTAAATTTTAGGTTTTTTTTAATGTTTGAATTTTAAAAATTAAAAAATGTTATTTCTATTTTTAAAAATGCGAAAAGTATGACAAATTTTTTTTTTTTGTTATTCCAGCATCAACTGGTTTTGTTTTGAGGGTGTTTTTTCAATCTTTTTACGACAAACAATTTTGTTTTTAGCATAATTTTAGAAAATGTTGAAATTTGACCTTAAAAAAAAAACAAGTGCGTTCTGGAAGACACACTTTTTTTTTGGGGGGTGTTTTTTCAATCCTTTTTTTAACAAACAATTTTGTTTTTAGCATAATTTTAGAAAATGTTGAAATTTGACCTTCGAAAAAAAACAAGTGCGTTCTGGAAGACACATTTTTTTTTTGGGGGGTGTTTTTTCATGTTTTTTGAGCGTTTTTGGGCTAGAGTTCCCGTTTTGAGGTCAGGTTACCTATTTCATCGGTAACATTGTTTATCCATTTCTCTTTGAAAAGTTTCCCCTACATTCTTCAAACCAAAAGGAATTTTGGCATACATGAAAGTACCCCAAGGTGTGGTGAAAGATTTCTTTTCTTGATCATCTGGGTGAACACGAATCTGATTGTATCCTAAGTATCCATCTAACAAATAAATTCTAGATGATGCAACTACCCTTTGTAGAATGTGGTCCATTTTTGGTATTGGATAATCATCTTTTAATGATACTTTGTTCAGATTTTGAAAATCAATGCACTATCAAATTTCTCCTATATTTTTTTTATCACAGGCACTAGATTATAAATCCTATTTGAGAAATGGATAGGAACAATTATTCCAGCAGTAAATAATCTGTTTAATTCCTTATGAATAAAAGGCAGCAATTTGGGATTCATCCTTCTGAGCTTTTGGCGAACTAGTTTTTGATCTGGCTTCAAAGGGTTAGTATGTTGAATAATGCTTTTATCATAGACCTTCAAATATGAATATTCCCTAGAAAATAAATCTAAAAATTGAGACATAAGTAATGCATACTTAGCTTTCATTTAAGGACTTAAGGATTTTTAAATCTGCACCATCTTTGGTTTTTTTGAAGTGCCAAGATTTAAGTCTTCCACTCCCACTTCTGTTGGTGACATAGTAGGCTTTCTTGCAACATCATCCTAGCCAAAAAATTCTTCCAAAGGTACCAAACCTCTTGGAATAGAATTTTCCTTAAGATGTATTACTTGCATCTCTGTAGCATGAATTTCCTAGTCATCTATTTGGGAATTGATGAATTCTTCTTCTATCTACAAGAAATTATTGATTTTATCATCATTTTGAAATACTTGCCAAGATTGAACATTTTCAGGGACAACAGGGTGATGTTTGACATTAATTTCATATCTCTTGTTTGGATACAGTGGGATTTTGAACATACCAGTAGAAGTGGCAAGAGAATTAGCAATAACATTGTTGTTTCTAGGAATTAATGACAGAGTATATTTAAGAATTTTTTTGAGAATATCTAGGACTGCATTTTGGTAAGCTCTCATTCTGGGATGTTTGGCCTGATAATATCCTTTGAATTGCTTGATAAATAACTCAGTCACCATATGTATAATTTTCTTTGCACCAAGATTTTTAAAAAATTTTAGGCCAGCAATTAGGGCTTCATATTCAGCTTCATTATTTGTGCAGTCAAATATTATTTTATAGGACATTCTAAAATTTGGAGGGATTTCCAATGATTGATTTATTGGGCTATGAATCCATTTTCCAATTCCAACACCTTCTTTGCCCATGGCTCCATCAAAATCCATAGTCCAGAGACTATTTTCTTCATCTGGAAGGTGAAAATCAGATGACTAATTTTTGTTATTCATTTGAAATACTTCTATTGTACCTAAAATTTCTAATTTTTTATTGTTTTCTTATTTTATTCTTGAGGAGATGTATTTTATTCTAAACTTCTTGGCCCTATTTTACAAAATTCTGCCTCTTCCGATTCTAAAACATAATTTGAATTTTCTGGATTTTGTTATTTTTCTTCAATAAAAAACTCTGAAGATACTGAGAATTCTTCATTAAATAAATTAAAGATTCTAAATATGTTTGTACAGCATGAATGGGATGATTTTTAGGCTTTTATCTAGTACTGATTATATACTTCATCTTACTTTCTCTGTAAAATTTCTTGAATTGTCCAAAGATAGGAATTGTTTCATATGAAAAGTCAAGCTACAATGTTCATCTAGGCTTTGCTCCCCATGATCTAGAAAGTAGCATTCCATACCTAGGTGGGATGTTAGCCACAAAAACATCCATGAGGACATTCTTGGCTGAAATTTGTTCTAATGTGACCACTAAATCTTTGATAATACCAAGACATTTCACCTTCCCTAAATCAAATGAATAGAGATCATGATAATGTCTTGTGATGTAGTGTTTTCCGGGTATGTCACATCCATGTCTTTCATTTTGACGTTTCGAACCAAACCACCATGGTTCATCTTCAGGAAAAATATCCATGAGTAAGTAAGATCTCACATGAGGTATAAATAGGATAAAGGGAGAGGTGAATGGAGGGGAAAAGGAAGGGAAGCCGACTTTGAAAAGTAATCTGTTAATATTTATTTTAATTTAATTTCTTTAATGATTATTTATTTAATTTGATGATTGTTAATATATTAGTTTAATTAATTTGTTAATTAATTATTTATTTGTTAATTTAATTAATTTGTTAATTATTTATATATTTGTTAATAATTTATTTATTTAAGAATCTTTATTAATTCATTAATAATTTGAAGTGATGATTTTATTTATTTGTTAGTTATTTATTTATCTAAGAATTTTATTAATTCATTCATAATTATTAAGTGATTATTTTTAAGATCTTAAGTAATAATATTTTTAACTAAATGATAACGTAATATCTACATTAATAATTTTAATAAACTATTAATAATTTCTAATAATAATTTCAATATGTGATCTAAAAAGTTAACTTAATAAAGAAATAATCTTTTTTTATTTTACATAGATAATGGTGAATCAAAGGGATAAATGTATGAAGGTGATGGATTAAAATGATAATAAATTTGTGAAATGGATTAATATGTGAAGAAATATTTCAATTGAATTATCATTCCTAAGGAAAATATTTGAAGGATTTAAGGGTTTTTAAAATGGAAATGTTTAAAAGAAGTTTAAAGGTTAATGGAAACTTAAAGATTAGGATTTTAAAAAGGAAGAGGTGAGAGATAATCAAGGGGGAGGATTTTAGGATTTTAGGTTCATGGTAAGAGAGCATCCTATAAAATATAAGTTGGGGGGGGGGGGGGGGACATGAAGAGGGAGGAATGAAGGAACAACAAAGGAGCTGGAACATGATGTGGGTGTGAAGGGGAAAGGAAAACCGAGGAGAAAAATAGAAAGGTAGAAAAGAAAAAGAAGGAAAAAGAAGAAATATGGGGATGGAATGGGTTAGGTGAGGGTATGTTTATTGTTTTAGCACCGAAATCCTAAATTTTCCATCCTTCGTCACGGTTAAGGTCGTTGGGGTGTTTCTCGATTTCTATAGCTTTCCTAAATTTTCTGTTATGGTAATTATCTATTTTTGCCACCACACTGGAGTTCTCAATGCAAATGAAGTGATACTTTTTGCTGGAGTGTCCAGCCAAAGCTGAGGTTTTGAGGCGGTTGTGTTTTATGTCAGCCGCATGTTCTTGAATTCTTGTTAAGATGGATCGACCCGTTTCTCCAATGTATGGTTTGCCACATGAGCAAGGGATTAGGTAGACTCCTTTGTGGCATCTGGGGTCAATTGGGTATTTAACAGATTTGAGGCACTTACTAATCATGTTCATGGGTTAAAAAGTAGTTTTAATGTTGTTCTTTCTTAGAATATGTGATATTTTATTGGTGATGCCCAATATGTAGGGTAGGTTGACTTTGCCCACCATATCATCCATGTTTATTTTATTTTTATTGTAGTTTATGGCATTTTTAAAGGCTTTCTTTTGAAATACTCCCATGAGGTGGTTTTTCTCCTGTTCAAAATGCTCATGATCCGATATGCGTACAAATCTAGTTGCTAATGTGTTGAGGACCCCAAGTTTCTGAGTCAGATGATGATGGGAGTTGGCATGTAGATATTGTTCGGTGTGGGTTTTCTTTCGATAGACCTGATGATAAAAAGAGACATCATGGTTTCTGCTGATAAGGATGTCAAGAAATTGAAGGCTATTATTCTCTTCAACCTCCATGGTAAATTTTATTGAATCAGATAGGCTATTCAAGTGTTTCAAGAATATTTCCAAATTCTCTTTACCATGGGACCATATGATGAAGGTGTCATCTACGTATATTTTCAAAAGCTTAGGTTTAAGAGGAGCATATTTGATGGCTTTGTCTTCAAAATCTTCCATGAAGAGATTAGTAATGATGGGGGATAGTGGGGATCCCATAGAAACTCCACAAGTTTGTTCATAAATTTCGCCTTTGAAAGTGAAAAAAATGGATTTTAGACATGTTTCTACCAATTCCATTGTTTTTGGATCAATTATATTATGCACCACCTTCATGGCTTCTTTAATGGGAATGTTGGTATAAATAAATTTAACATCAAAGCTTACAAGGATGAAATTTTTTATCTAATTTTAATTGTTTTATTTCGTTAATAAAATGAGAGGAGTCCTTAACAAAGGATTCAGTATTTCCTACTAAGGATTCAATATACCTCATGTGAGATCTTACTTACTCATGGATCTTTTTCCTGAAGATGAGCCACGGTGGTTTGGTTCGAAACGTCGAAATGAAAAACATGGACGCGACATACCCGAAAACACTAAAACACAAAATATTGATTGCAAAAGCCTAAAATATACAATTTTAACCCTATACGGAAGGGAAAAATTACAAGATATTCAACTGTTTGAAAATTACAAATCACTGATTGCACGTAAAAAGTATGATCTCACATTCCTTAAAAGATGCAAAGATGCCTCCATCACTCCTGAATTTTCCATTATCAACCACTATCTCGAGAACCTCAGAAACCTGCACATTTTTAACAAAGCAAGCCAAGAATTATTGCGTTCTAAAATTATGAAAATTCATTTGCTACTTAACTCTCTAAATAACAAACTATTTGACATACACATTAACTTAGCAAACAACATGGATTCTATGCTTTGGTCTAGGGTAGATGCTTGTTCTGCCCTGAAATCTCTCAAAATCACAGTACTAAGAAACATTAAGTAGATTAAAAAATTTGATAATCTCATCTTAAAAAATCACTCCCTCTCCTCTCGATCCTTACTTGGCTGTCATACATCTCAATCTCCTCCCTGAAATCAATCTCCTCACTCAAAAATTAAAGTGGGTCAATTGGTTGTCTTAAACTCTCTAATTTCGGCCTCGGGTTCCCACAGCAAAATTGAACTAGAAAACACAGTGGTTTAGCAATTGGACACAAAACTTAATGGAATGGAACACTCCATGCCTACTACATTAACCAGCGAGCAATACGACATGAAATCGCTCCTCGAAACTGAATGTACCGCTGAAAGCCCCGTCACTGGGTTAACCAGCGATACTACAATGGAACAGTCTGTGCTCCTCACAAAAACCAATGACGAAGGGGATAAAACTATTTTCTAGCAAAATCGTATAACTAGACCACTCACGAGGAACAGTCAACGCGTAAGTGCCTGATCATCCACTACTGGCACCACCGATGTGGGAATGATCGAAATTAGTTGTGGGAACGAAACTAGTTTTCGAAAAATAGAGAATGAACTCATTAAACCCGTGGACAACAAGATCCTGGTTGACAACAACATTTCGTGACAACAACATTTTTTCCCCCTCTCCCATTATCAACAACAAAGTTATAAATCTATCCAATACTGCCATTGACCATCCCATGCTAAAAATTCTCGAGAAAGGGCTCAATTTTTCCATTACCCCTTGCATCATTCGCAAGGATGATATTCTATGTAATATTTAGTATGGCATCAAAGAGTTCCCAGACAAAATAAAAGAAACAATTAGACAATATTGTTCCATCACTCTCAGAAAGGCCAAACCTCCCAGAAGTAATACCTCCAAACAAGAATTCATGGCTCTCAAGACTTTAAACCAAAACCCTGATGTAGTTGTCTTAAAAGCTGACAAAGGAGGGGAAAATATCATCATGGACTCAAAAGACTATGAAGAAAATATGTTGGACCACCTTAACAACTCTAGGTGTTACACTAAATTGAAAAATAACCCCATAAAAAGAATTTCCAAGAATATCAACAACCTAATAAAAACTAGCAATGAACCTAATATCAAGCATCTGTTAGAGAACAACCCCCTCACTCCTCACATATATGGAGCCCCAAAAATACACAAGGATGGGATCCCCATAAGACCCATCGTAAATACCATTGGAGGCCCCACTTCCCATCTAGCAAAACACCTCACCAGGAAACTCAAACCCTTAGTAGGAAATATTGAATCCTTTGTTAAGGACTCCTCTCATTTTGTTAAAGAAATCAAACAATCAAAATTAGATAAAAATGACATCCTTGTAAGCTTTGATGTTAAATCTCTTTATACCAACATTCCCATTAATGAATCCATGAAGGTGGTGCATAAGATAATTGATCCAAAAAACAATGGAATTGGTAGAAACATGTCTAAAATCCACCTTTTTCACTTTCAAAGGTGAAATTTATGAGGAAACTTGTGGAGTTGCTATGGGATCCCCTCTGTCCCTGTTGGAACGGGGTCTCCTAACAAGCTGCGAAATTGGTCCATTTTGAATTTTTTTATTATATTTAGCCTAGCAGAGGGGGTTTGGGGTGGGTCAAAACCCCAAACGCATTGTAATGGGTCAAAGGGTAAACTAGGGGTCCAAAAACCATGGGTTGCTGACCATAGGAAAGTAGAGGCTAATTTTTTATAAATAGAGATGCATTTTGTATTGTAAAGGATAGGAAATGATAAGCTATTGATGCGATCTATTGCTTAAACTATATGTTTGGGTTTTGGGGAATGGACTCCTGCTGGCTGTGTGCACGGAGATCCTAGTCTAGCTGTGTGCGAACCCTGCTGATGTGTGCATAGGTTGGGAAGGGAATTGGAATTATAAGGAAGAATTGATGAATTAATGAATGCAGAAGATTGTTAGAGAACTGAATCTGTGAGTACTGTTATATGAATTACTAGTAATTGTTGTATTGTGTGTTTTCTGTCCTTAAGCTGTGAAAGATCTATGTACTTTGTTCTTGGATCTAGATCTGTTATGTTATGTTTATGTACTGCTGTGTTGATGATATAACAAGCATATAAATATAGGTATAGTGCATGTGGATGCGAATAGAGACTTAATTAACTCTGCGTAGAATAAGGTAATTGAGGATTACAGGATCTAGCACTGCTCTGCTTGCTTTACCCAACCTTTCTCAGGGTGTGGACACCTGGTTCCAGCACCCTCCCATACTACTTCGGGTGAGACTTTGACCTGCGAAAGCAGATCACTGCCGAAATGGCCAGTAGTATAGGTGTTCGTTGGAAAACCTTGCTTACCAAACCTGGGTCAAGACCCCTCGAGCCAACAAATGGTTTCATTTTCGGGACTGGAAGAATTCTAAGAGAGGAATCAGGTAATGACAAGAGAATACTGGAAACCTAGAAGAAAAGAGATTGAAGACTGGTTCGAATGATAGATCCAGGAGTTCGCAGTAAAATAATACCACAATAAAAAGTTAACGGTGGAAAGGTGGAAAAATAGGTACATTCTTACTGAAAGCTACGCAATATTATTTGTAACCTTTGTGATCAAACTCCAGGAGTGGCTGGCCAGACTTGTGGAATTGCAGAATTGCTGGAAGGATGAGCGAGTCACTCAATGGACCCCAGAGCTGCTCGAGAAGCTGGAAAGAACTGATAATACTATCACACGCACGGTGGATCACTGGGTGGACAGTGTGCTGGGAGGATTTGTGATGGAATTTTCCATTGATCGGTTTGTATCATACTCTAAGGTGGAACGATGATTCTTCAAAGGATTCTGAGGCAAATTTCTGAGGACGTTACCATTGCTGATCAAGAAATTACTGTGCGAAAAGAGAATTCTGTGTAGTCATACTGACTGAATGACCTCAGATCTAGACGGTCGCGCGACACGCAGTGGTAAATACTATTGGACCAACCTTGATGGAGGGAGATCTTTCTACAATCCGTTGCAAGAACCAGCTGCACAAGATCCCTCAGCAACATTGCCACCTAGGTCATGCAAAGGTAAGAATTCGCATATACTGCCATCCTCCCTAGTGAGTGATATGGCTACACATTTGAAACTACCTACCTTCAAGGGGTTAGGAGATGAGGATATTGACCTATTTTGGTTCGTTGTAGACTCTGTATGGACTGTGCATAACGTGGCGAGTGATACGGTAAAAAGGGCGCAGATGTCGTTGGCCTTCGAGGATAAAGCCCTGGACTGGTATATGTGGTATATTACCTAGAATGGGGGCACATCTATTCAAGATATCAAGGATGCTTTGAAGCACCAGTTCAGAAAGCCGAAGTGTTATTCCCAGTTGGTAGCAGAAGTAAGAGACTTCAAACAAGGTGTGTCTGAGTCAATATGGGAAGCTGATTAGTGACTGAAGAAAGAAAACAGGGAAGGAGGATTCGAATATGATGATAGACAACATACAGAATGGTTCATCGCTATGTTGTTACCTCACCTATGCACGCCAATGAGTCATCAGACCTTTGAGTCTTAGGAGAAGGTTGTGGAAGTCGCTATGAAACTAGAGTCTACCCCCCCCAAGAGGATACGTCAGCAGGGGTACAAAAAATCCAGGAACAACTTGGGGATATGCATATGGAGATACAAAACCTGCAAAAAGAGTGAGGAAAGGATGTTTGCACAGATCTCTAGTGCATACGATGCTGGGTGTTTGGCCATACGAAGGATCAGTGCCCTCTGCTGACGAATTACATTCAAGTAGGAGGTCCTAGTCCGGTACGCCTAGGGGCAAGTAGGGAACTCGTCCTATCACGACCAGGTTTAGGCAGACCTGCACTATGGTATGATGGTTGTTGGGTAGCAGAACTGCATGATATGAGCCATTGCCCTCGGCTAGGTGCGTATGTCCCATAACTAAAGAAAAAATGGTGTTGATTTTGCCGATTAGTGGGACATGATGAGCAGAAATGTCATACTTATGACTTAACAATGGATCGTGGGAACTTATATAGGGTACAATTGGACCCTACATCACCAAGGCTTTCTGCGCACTCTGGAGGATCACTGGCCCGAGGCAGAGGAGGTCGGGGAGGTAGCATAGGACGAGGACGTGGGCAACTAGTCTGTTATAAATGTGGGGAAATAGGGCACTTTTCCAAAGAATGCCCAAATCCCACTAGGCCATCATGAAAATATTGTAGGCAGCTGGACCATGAGGTAGAGGACTGCCCAATTTTAATAGCCAAGATGCAGGAAAAACAACCCACCCCTATGCAGAATGTACAAAGAGTTAAATCCGAGCTAAGAAAGGTGGATCCCTGTGTAAAATTCATGACACGTAGTGGGCTGGTCACCCAGGGAGCAAAAGAGGAGCTTGCCTCTCGGGAAGGGGTGCCTTTCAAAGAACAAACACCACTGAAAGTCCCTACACATATGCCAACTCAACCTCAGATAGAGGAATGGGTTGGGCCCTTTTTAAAGGCATATTTGAAGCTGCTGCAAAATCCGCAGGCTGTAGGTAATCTCCAAGCACTATTGAATACCTACGTGGTTCGGACCAATTTGATCCCTGAAACCAAGGATGTACACAAACTATACAACTATAAGAAGCGCATCAGAAGAGAGATGCGATTGACTGTGCAGATTGGTGACTACGAGATGGATCAGGCTATCTTAGATCTGGGGTCAAATGCGAATGTATTACCAAAGCAGACATGGCAATGAATAGGGGAACCTAAATTAGAATGGTCCACCATTAAGCTGCAAATGGCTAATCAATAGAAAATCATCCCTCTAGGGAGATTACCAGAAGTCATGGTTGACATCGCAGGGGTAAGGGTCCTAGTTGACTTTGAAGTCATAGAAATTGTGGAAGATGCAGATCCCTACCCTACGCTCCTTGTACTGGACTGGGCAATTGACATGGGGGGTGTCATCAATCTCAAGAAGCACAGCATGGTGTTTGAAATAAAAGGTATGCATGTCATAGTACCACTAGATCTAGCAGAAGGTGCGCGGTATACAGAGCCAACCTATGAGGAGGAGGCACATTTATAAATTAACTGCGCAGGATGAAGATCAGGTTAACCCCATGGATGAAGGGATGCTCTACTGGGAAAAGGATAGTGAATGTTTTTATGACTCTAATGAGGAGCTGGAAAATTGGAAAGGCCGATTGTATAAAGTTTCGGCGCTCCGATGTCTTCAGACCGTCAGGAAATTTCGGCGCATCTATACCACAGAAAGGAACCTTCCCAGCCAAGAGGACGTAAATGATAATCAGGATAAGGTTGAACCTAATCTTCCTACAGAACGCAGGCTCGGAGCACTATCACTAACATTACGCGGAGCACCTACGCAAGGATCGGTATTCTCCGCTCAGGAGAAGTATTGGAGAAGGGTGATCCTGCGCATAGGGACCCCAATTTCCAGATGGACTCCGAGGTCAGTCGAACTATGTAGAGACTTGCTGAAATACCACACTCCAGGGTGCGATCAAGCCTTGCATGGCCAGGCTTGCTGGGGTACCGTTACCCTAGGCATGCGTCGGATTAGAGGCCTACCCGGACCCATATGTAATTTGAAGAATTTGTGACCGCCTCAAGTAATAAATGGCACAAGGATGCGTGATGCAACCGTCTAGTGCAAGGATGTTCCTACCAAGGGCGAAGCGCATGGCTCGAAAATACTGATCGCCAACTTGAAAACACACCTCGAATCGACCTTCATTCAGGGTACACGAAAAACATACAGGCGTTAGTCATGGTCTGACATTCCGTGGAAATGACCTCAGGCATGTAAGATGATTGTTAGCACATCCCGATTTAATAAAAAAGGGATCTTACAAGTATGCACAATCAGCGGAAAATCATCAAGGCAGCCATTTATGGTAAGATTGATCTACCTGATCAATGGTCAGTCTCACGAATGGGCTACTCCATCATTAAATAGCTCCGGACGGTGTGTGGATGGCTAGATAATTACACACCAGGCTATTTATTCACCCTAAAACATGCTCCCGCTATCTGCGTAATGGTTTTTTATGATCCTTAACATTCTCTGGGTTGCCCGCTTTCGTGTTGCTAGGATGGACCCAACTAGAGAGCCTAGGAATGTTGAGTGAAGTCACACGAGTGAACGTTGGCTCCTGAAAGAAAGGATTATTCGTGATCCATGCACAGCAGGAACGCCTCGATTCAGGGACATGTTGCAGCTTCTCTGCAACTCCAGAACACCACCCAGCCGAAGAAATGTGTGTTCCCTCCCTTGAATTTCCCTTTTCAATGCTCCTGATCCAACTATAGGGGACATCCGAATTGATTTAGCACAGCTATCTCGCACAGAGCTACAAGGACTGCACACCAGAGTGTTGCACGAAGTTCGCCACCATGACCAAGCTAGGCAACAGCAGTATAACGTACCTCAAGAAGTATGGGACCAGCAGATTGTAGTGGTCATAGAGGAAATGCAGATGATTCAAGAACAACTGACGCAGGGCACACAACTAGTCGAAGCAGCTACCCAACTATGGATAGCCATCCAACACCATTCCACGCTTCAGCATCTCCAGACGGAATTGCAGCAGGCGGAAGCTGCTCTAGACCAAGTCAGAGCCTCCTCACCCTCCACCGTCTCCGTGCAGCGTCTAGCCATCCTAGACAGGATTGAGAGCCTTCACCACAACAAGCATGTCACTGGAAAAAGGTTGAAACCATGGGCTGATACCGCACTCTAGCTCGCTGAAGATGATAAGTCTGCCATTGCGTGCATCCACCAACTGTTAGAATGGGTTATCGCGGCTCCAGATGGCCCTACCTCCCTGACACTGGTCAAAATTGTGCAACAAGTTGTGGCCCAGAGTAAGGACATGCTCCCACTGCTCCTCCGCACTCTTGATACCTTGCACGTGCAAGTTGAAGCCACACCACTGCAGTGACTCGGGACAAGTCACAAGATTGTGTTGGGGGACTGTTGGAACGGGGTCTCCTAACAAGCTGCAAAACTAGTCCATTTTGAATATTTTTTATTATATTTAGCCTAGCGGAGGGGGTTTGGGGTGGGTCAAAGCCCCAAATGAATTGTAATGGGTCAAAGGGTAAACTAGGGGTCCGAAAACCATGGGTTGCGGACCATAGGAAAGTTGAGGCTAGTTTGTTATAAATAGAGATGCCTTTTGTATTGTAAAGGATATGAAATGATGAGCTATTGATGCGGTCTGTTGTTTAAGCTATCTGTTTGGGTTTTTGGGAACGGACTCCTGCTGGTTGTGTGCGCAAAGATCCTATTCCAACTGTGTGCAGACCCTACTGCTATGTGCGCAGGTTGGGAAGGGAATTGGAATTGTAAGGAAGAATTGATGAATGAATGAATGTGGAAGATTTTTAGAGAACTAAATCTGTGAGTACTGTTATATTAATTACTGGTAATTTTTGTATTGTGCATTTTCTGTCCTTAAGCTACGAAAGATCTCTGTAATTTGTTCTTGGATCTAGATCTGTTATGTTCTATTTATGTACTACTGTGTTGATGATATAACAAGCATATAACTATAGATCTAGTGCACGTGGATGCAAATAGAGACTTAATTAACTCTACGTAGAATAAGTTAATCGGGGATTACAGGATCTAGCACTACTCTGCTTGATTTACCCATCCTTTCTCAGGGTGCGGAAACCTAGTTCCAGTACCCACCCATACTACTTCGGGTGAGACTTTAACCTGCAAAAGTAGGTCACTGCCGAAAGGGCCAGTAGTATAGGGGTTCGTTGGAAAACCTTTCTTACCGAACCTGGGTCAGGACCCCTCAAGCCAACAGTCCCCCATCATTGCTAATCTCTTCATGGAATATTTTGAAGACAAAGCCATCAAATCTACTCCTCTTAAACCTAAGCTTTGGAAAAGATACGTAGATGACACCTTCATCATCTGGCCCCATGATAAAGAGAATCTATACATATTCTTGAAACACTTGAATAGCCTCTCTGATTCAATCAAATTTACCATGGAGGTTGAAGAGAATAATAGCCTTCCATTTCTTGACATCCTTATCAGCAGAAACCATGATGGCCCTTTTTCTCATCAAGTCTATCGAAATAAAACCCACCCCAAACAATATCTGCATCCCAACTCCCATCATCATTCGGCTCAAAAACTTGGGGTCCTCAACACATTAGCAACTATAGCTATACGCATATCAGATCATGAGCATTTTGAACAGGAGAAAAACCACCTCATGGGAGTATTTCAAAAGAATGGCTATAAAAGTAACCAAGTTACCAAAGCCTTTAAAAATGTCGTAAACTACATTAAAAATGAAATAAATATGGATGATATGTTGGGAAAAGTCAACCTACCCTACATATTGGTCATCATTGATAAAATATCACATATTTTAAGAAAGAACAACATTAAAAGTACTTTTAAACCCATGAACATGATTAGTAAGTGCCTCAAATCTATTAAATACCTAATTGACCCCATATGCCACCAAGGAGTCTACTTAATCCCTTGCTCATGTGGAAAACCATACATTGGAGAAATGGGCCAATCCATCTTAACAAGAATTCAAGAACATGTGGCTGACGTAAAACACAACCGCCTCAAAACCTCAGCTTTGGCTGAACACTCCAGTAAAACTAATCACTTCATTTTCATTGAAAACTCCTTAACCGTGATGAGTGCTGGAAAATAGGCGACAATTGGATTCCGGTTCTAAAACAATAAACATACCCTCACCTAACCCATCCCATCCCCATATTTCTTCTTTTTCCTTCTTGTTCTTTTCTACCTTTCTATTTTTCTGCTCGGTTTTCCTTTCCCCTTCACACCCACATCATGTTCTATCTCCTCCGTTGTTCCTTCATTCCTCCCTCTTCATCTCCCCCCCGACTTATACTTTATAGGATGCTCTCACACCATGAACCTAGAATCCTAAAATCCTTCCCCTTAATTATTTCTCGCCTCTTCCTTTTTAAACTCTTAACCTTTAAGTTTCCATTAACCTTTAACCTTCTTTTAAAAATTTTCGTTTTAGAAACCCTTTAATCCTTCAAATATTTGCCTTAGGAATGATAATTCAATTAAAATATTTCTTCACATATTAATCCATTTCACAAATTTATTATCATTTTAATCCATCACCTTCATACATTTATCCCTTTGATTCACCATTATCTATCTAAAATATTTTAAAAAAAAAAGATTATTTCTTTATTAAATTAACTTTTTAGATCTCAAATTGAAATTATTATTAAAAATTATTAATAGTTTATTAAAATTATTAATGTGTATATTACATTATAATTTAGCTAAAAATATTATTACTTTAGATCTTAAAAATCATCACTTAATAATTATGAATGATTTAATAAAATTCTTAGATAAATAAATAATTAACAAATAAATAAAATCATCACTTAAAATCATTAATGAATTAATAAAATTCATAAAATTACTAATGAATTAATAAAATTATTAATGAATTAATAAAAATTCTTAGATAAATAAATTATTAACAAATATATAAATAATTAACAAATAAATAATTAATTAACAAATTATTTAAATTAATATATTAACAATCATCAAAAAAAAAAATATTCTGAATTGGACTAATTCTATTCATCAAAAATATGGTACAAGATGATACAATCAAGAGAGACAAAAAACCGGCAACCAGAAATGATAGGACTATCAACTTCAGTTTCAGAGAAGGTGTGAGACAAGCAGGAGCTACAACAAATGGCAGGAAGAATAAAGGACTGACTTCTACCCAGAATGGGCAGAAGCCTCAACACAAAGCTTTTTCCCTTTCCTTTTTTTTACTTCGACCCAACCATCCTGGGGTGAATGCACAATAACTTGAATATCGAGGTTCACCACAGGGGGGCCCTCCTTTTCTTAATCAGAGGAGGAGGAGGAAAAGTGGACGTGTTTCTGAGCGATGGTTGTATCGGATGAAAGCACCGGACCATCGGCAGGAGGGACCACGGAATGAGGTGCATGGTCCAATTCTGCATCGCTATCTTCATCTTCAGAGCTAGTGGAATCAGAATCCACAACTGGAGGTGGAGAGCAAGGAGCCCATCGTTTGGACTTGGCCTTGGAGAGGTTGTCCTTTTTCTTTTTTGCCGGGAGAGAAGGGCAGGTGTTCAGCAGATGCCCTGATTGGTGGCAATGGCGGCAACAGAATGCAGTATTTTCGTAATCCAATGTCTGGGTCCAAAAAAAGTCGTTTATCTTGAGATTGATTTGGTTTGGAAGCCCTTTGCTCAAATCTAACTCCGCACATATTATGGCATATGTGTAGAGACCTTTGGTTTCTCGCCCGTAGTATGCCATAATGAAACTGCCCAAGGTGTTGCCTATAGCTTTATAGACTGAAAAATGTCATAAGTGGGATGGTAAGTTTGGAAGCCTGATCTAAACAGGTGTCTTGGTAATGACTGCAGTTGCTGGATCAAAATCTGGGAACCAAGGAGTCAGGAAAATCCCTCCAGTGCCCATGAACCAAGGGCCTTCTTCTAACGCCTTTTCATAATACTTGTTGTCGTCAAACAGAACAATGAAGTATCCTTTTGAACAGAAACTGATCTTACAATGATGAGTCTAGTTTTCATGGATCCATGCATAGAGATCCTGAGATCATGGCCACAGTCTGTTAAATCTGCAAATGATGGCCCTTTCTACAAATTCTTGAAGCTGGTTTGCCAGCCCTTCATGGGTGAGTTCAACAGAGGGAACTTCCTCTATCTTGTCAACCAAGAAAGGCTTAGGTTTAAGGGCTTCCGGGGGTTTGGGGTTGTCAGAGTGAACTGCATCTTTGTAAGAGAAAGGAGGAGCAGATGAAGACTGTCCTGCTGCACCTCCTCTCAAACGCAGGGTTAACACCACAGAGTTGTTTCTGGTAATGCTGTAAGAAGAGAGGGGAAGAAGGTCTTCAAGTTGTTTACCTTGAAAGAGAAGTCTCTGAAGGCTTGAAGGGATTCCAATCCGCCGTTCTAGATCCAGCTTGAGATCCAGCACCAAATCTGAAGGACTGACCCATTGCAGGATGGTACTACCTGTAGGTTGAGAAAGTTGGATCTGAAAGGATTTAAAGAGGTGCCTAGACGCAGTGCCAGGGCCTCTTGTGCATCCAAGAGCAAATCTTCCATGGCGGTGATAGGGAGGGGGGTTCTCCACTGCAGGAAAAACTGGCGAGTTCGAGAAGCAGAGCCGTTGCTTGCTTACAGCAGAGAAGAAATCCAAGGGAGCTTCAGGGTGGATCTTGTTCGCGATGCGGATGACTGTAAAGACCGCGGCATTGATGCCATCTGGAACATTTGCACGGAGTGCTGCCTCCCAGCCGGCGGCATCATCTGTGCCAAAGAAAGCTCTGTGCCAAAGCTTGTTGATCGGCCACTTCACCTCTGCAACCCAGATGATGTGATTTGCCAGTAATGTTACCTCCGCAAGCAGATCTAGCAGGTTCGAGTGGCGGAGCCACTGCAGGCCTGCTGCTGAGGTGAAATGTGTGGGATCTTCAGAGAAACACTGATTTTCACTGTGAACAGTTGTGAAAGCGGTAGCATCAAAGCAGTCTGGAGGGAAGGTAGCTGCCCAGATAGCTGCATCGTCGTTTCCATGGAAGGCCCTGAGCAAAATCTTGTAACCCTGCAGAATCAAGTCTGCAATCCGGCGCAGGAGTGGCAGGCGGCCAGCTCTTGGTGAAACCAAGCCGGCGCAGACCAGAAGAGCCCCGCAGCAAACCCTAGATGCTCTAATCGCCATCGCTTCGCCTCCTATTCAACAATCATCAAATTTAATAAATAATCATTAAAGAAATTAAATTATAATAAATATTAACACATTACTTTTCAAAGTCGGCTTCCATTCCTTTTCCCCTCCATTCACCTCTCCCTTTATCCTATTTATACCTCATGTGAGATCTTACTTTCTCATGGATCTTTTTCCTGAAGATGAACCATAGTGGTTTGGTTCGAAACATCAAAATTAAAAACATGGATGTGACATACCCAGAAAACACTACAACAAGAGATATTGATCTCAAAAGCCTAAAATCTACAATGTCTTGTGATGTCTAGTCCTAATTTGTCCATAATGGTTGTAGGCATGAGGTCGTGGGATTCTCCAGAGTCAATCATTACATTAAGAAGAATAAAATCATGGATCTTGAGACTTAAGTAAAAGGGAAGAACTTCATTATCTTTTGATTTTCCATCAACAACAGGACCAAAAATAAGTTCAGGATGATCATCACTCAAGTTAACCATATAAGATGTTTGATCAACTCTAAGAAACTTAGTAACTCAAAACTTATACTAATCATTCTTCATTATCTCAGTCAGAGGAATAGATACCTTCAATTTAGCAATTTCATTTTCAAGGGAAAAATGAGAAGGATGTTTATCTACCTCTTTCAGTGATGTGTCTTTCTTTTCAAGCAATTATTTGGATGAAGAATATTTCTTCTCTCCTCCTTCTTGAAATTCTTGATCTTTTCTTTGATTACTGGTGGATGCTTCATTAGCTTTGGGAGAGGTAGAAGCAACAAGTGCCTTTTCTTTGATTATGTTTGGAGCAGCGGCTTCTTTTTGCTGAGTATTGGTTTGAGAGTTCTGCTTCTTTTGATTGGCAATTAGAGGAACATTTCTACTCCTCAAACCATATTGCCTTTGAACTTGGTTGAGGGAATTTTTATATCCTCTCTGATAATATTTAGAGCACATTAAGTCTTCATTTGACATGTCATATTGTTGGTCTTTTGATGTACAAATTTGTGCAGAATATTGATCTTTTTAAGTGAGGAAGAAAGGTTGTTGATTTTCCTCAAACAAATGATTTTCCCTAGAAATTTCTTCTTTGTCATCTTCATCAGGACCTTCAGTATAATTCTGCTGGAATGGTGTCCGAACTTGTTTTTGACTTTGTGGATCCTGATCCCTCTATTCCCTTTGTTTGATCCTATATTGGGGTTGCCGATTTTGACCCCTGAAATTGGGATTTATTATAGAAGGTTCAGCTTGTCGATCAACACTAGACATATTATCCATCATTTTCTCCATAGCTTTGATCAAAGTATCAATTTTTCCTTCTGATGAAGTGGATGCTTCTTATTTTATTGTGACTCTTTTCTCTTTTTTTACCTTGGACTTTTTAATAATTAGATTGGCCTCTACACTCACTGCATTTCTTTGAATTTCTTTCAAAGTTGATGGTTTTCTCTCCCTTGGCTGATAGGCCATATCAAGATCAAAACCATCAGGATAATGGATTAAATCAAGGCCTGGGTGAGGCTTGATATTATCAGGAATTGAATCATATATCTTGTTAAATCTAGTTGTGAAATCTTGGATAGATTCATTTGTATTCCTTTTCAGTGCATTATATTCAGCTAGAATTTGCAGTGGATTTTTCTTCTCTTCCCATTTTTCCATGAATAAGTCAATTAGTTGTTGTGCGGTAGCAATTGTACCAACTCTAAGAGAGTGAAACCATTTCTTTACTTTTCTAGAAAAACTTTGAGCAATAATACACACCGTAGCATCATCATTGTGTATTTCTTCAAGGTCTATAAAATCAATTACTTTAGCCACATTTTTATAGTTTGTAATTTCTAATGTTCCATCAAAGAGAGGTAGCCTCTGACCATAATCTTGAGGTAGAGAAATAAGCTCACCAGGTAGAATCAGTGGAGAAAATCTGGCCATGGTTAATGGACGAGGTGGTGGAGGTGTGAATTGTGGTGTGGATTGAATAAAGGTTTGTAAAGGTAAAGATGGAATGAAAGGAGGAATATATGGTGTAACTGTATGAGAAGATGAGGTAAAAGATGTACCAAAAATCTGTTGTTGATATTTAAAATAGGCATTTTCAGAGGTTTCTTGAAATTTATCGACTAAGCCTTTAATTTTATGGAAATTGGACCAAACTTCATTATCAGTTTCAAAAACAAAGGTTTCAGAAAATAGTGTAAAAGGCTCAAAATAAAAAAGGTTGAAAGTAGCTTCTAAGAGAAAAGTTTCAAACTTGGTTCTAATTAAATATTTTTCAGATTCTAAAGAAAAGCTAAATCTTCTTAAACAAACCTCATAGGCAGGGAATTTGACTTAATCAGCGGATGAAAATCTCTTCCCGACTGTCGAGACTTAGATTTATGTTTTCTCAAAATAATTTGAGGATTGTATACAAGTGGTGATGGATTACGGTCATGGTTTTACCTGGTATATCTTTTTGGAGCGAGCTCAAGATTAGAATTATATATTTTCGCTCAGGTTTTGACTTCAGCCTATTTAGAAAAATCTTCTCGGGGAATATTTAGCAATCATTACCCGGAAATAGCGCCATGAATTTTATCACTCTCCCCAACTTCCTAATCTGAAAATAGGGTTGAAGAAAGGTAACTACAAACCAACTTTTAGCTAGGTACCTATGCCTACCTAACTAGAGAAGGCTCTATCTATGTCACTTTTTTTTCAAACATTCAATTTAAGTTTGAGTACCATATTTTAGGCTAGATATAAGTTAATATGTTTGAAATTTGTTTTATAATTTGTTTGCTGGATAAAATAATGATCAGTGAAACTAAAGATGATTTCAAAGACTGAATTGTAGAGAATAAAATAAGGCAAGGTAGGTAGATTTATTGAGCACAATTAAGTTGTTGTTGTGTATGTGATGATAGAAAAGGTAGGGGTTTGAATGAGCATTTAAAATGAATTCATTCTTTACAATAAAATACACTTTTGTGAAAATCTTAATGAACATAACATATAACTGATCTATGTTTTTAAACTAGTAAGATTTTCACACAGAAATTGAAGTGGAAATGAAATAATGGAGGGAAAATCACAGTGCTCAAAAGAAATACGACATGAATCTCACAATATCTACTGCAACTTATTTGATTTCATCAAAATATACAATAGCTCCACAGTAATACACAGATTCTTAAAAACTCAATTATCCAACCAAGAATACTTCGTACAATGAAGTATATATAGAAAAATTCCTTTACAACAGATTACATTAAATTCTATCATAACAGATAGCTCTTTATTTTCCAAACCAGACTCTAACTGTAACATAGAAATAAAGTCGATTTGATGTGATGGCATAGCTCTAACAGAAAATGGTTGTTGAAAGGAGAAAATTGTGGACTGCACTAGCTGTAAGTTGATTGATTACCTGGTAGAAGTTGACTTTTCACTTTTACCATTTACTCCTAAAATTCACACAATTTTTCCGAGCGACTTTCATCTGGGATGGTCAATTTTATCACCTTACGATAAAATTCATCCATTTTAGTGTACTTGGAAAAAGTGGGCCTCACCACAAAAACATGTTTTATCTCATACTGAATATAAATATCATTGCTCAGTGTTCCCAACAATGCCCTTCCTATCATTGTACCTTTGATGGTTGAAAAATTGACATTATATATGGAAATTTATTTAATTCTTGTCCAATAATATTCTTTGGTCATCAATTTTTCATTGATTACAAATAGAGAAGGAAATCCATTTTGTGTCAGAGGCTCTATTCTTCTAAAAACTCTTTGCACTTTGATTTTCAAACTATGACACTTCTCCTAAAGCTAAAGAGTTAAATTCTTCTTTGTGAAAACCTTCTTTACCTCCAGGATTGTTTTTGTTCTATCATCTATGCCCAAATCATCCAGCTCATACGTTTTTATTTGAATTCAAAAACTTGATAATGTTGTTTGCTATAGCATGCTTATCTCCAAGCTGTGCTTTAATTGTTGCAATGGATTCAATTGCTTTTTGTATCAACTCCTTTTGTTCAAATATAATCTGTATACTTGGCCAAATTTCATTACGATATTCCATGACGTCTACGTAGATTATTTATTTTACTTGGCCCAAAGTGTTTCCAATGGCTGATTTCTTTTGTTCTTTTTGCAACCTCTCAATTATCTTTTTAGCTCTATGTGCTTCAGCTACATGTGAAATTTCATATTTGGACTTCTGATATTGTAGCAATTGTACTTGGTCTTGTATTTTCTTTATCTCTTCTTCCTAAGTTGACATATCCTGTACTGCTTTAGTGAGTTGCTCAGCTCCATCTACAGTACTTGTTGTAGAAGATTTGGCTGTAGGAATGAGTGCAAGAGGCACTGCTTCTAAAGGAACTTTAGATGTTTTTGTTGTGTGTTCCTTTTCCTTTATCATTTTTTCCAATTCGGATTCCATTTGTTTTATTTGAGCATCCTGTTCCATAATCAACTTCATCATTTCTATTTTATGGGATTTAGTCTCTTCAATGTCTTCTGCCAGAGGATCTTCTGTAGCTGGAATATTCAATTTATTCTTTAAATATGTTATGTCAACACTTTTCTTTTTGATGATTTCTTCTGGTGCATTGACATTGGAAGGATCATATCCGAATTTGATTACCAGGTCTTCCAAATTTTTTATTCTTGTGTCTTTAGAAAATGAAGATACTTTCTCCATTTTCAACTGTGATTGGACATTAGCCAAAGAAACCTGCAATTTTTACAAACTCATAGCAGCATTAGTGAGGGTGGATGAAATCATCTCACCATTTTTTTTATGTAACTCCATTTGATTTATTGGATTTATATCGTTAGTATCAAATTCAAATGCAATATTTTTGTAATCTGATTCTGGATTTGGCTGTGGATTTTGTGCTTGAAGAAAATAAAACTACATTTTTTCCTTATCTAAATCAAAAGTTGATAGCAACCTTCTTTGAGAGCTGGGAGTTTGCTTCCAAAACTAATTGTATGTGCTGGTATTCAACATTTCATTCTTCAACTTTATCTCCCTGAAGGTATCAACTATAGTATTCTATTTTTCCCCTGTAACAACTGTACTAGTTTGAATGGCTTGATGTTGATCTTGAGAAATTGTTGAAGAAGTAGGAGTAGAATTATTTTGACTATCTGCCTATGTGGAAGGAGGTGTCTCTTTGGTAATAATAATTACTTCTTACTCTGAATCCTTGCTAGGATTGGCTTTTTGATTGAGATTGGTCTTCTTTCTGTAATGGATTTTGAATTCTTTGCTAGATGAGTTAGTCATTAGATATGATTGATCTTCTCTGATCCTTTTTCCTGCTCTTTCATGTGCAACAGGTGTCTGTAATGCTGATGTGGATATTGTTTTTTCTTCAGCTTCCTATAAAGTACCCTCGGTTCATTCAAGTTAATTCATATATTTCTCAATTTATTGTCTGTGTGTATGAAAATAAGGTGTATATTTGTTCTCTACCCTTAGTTTAGAAATAAAACCAACTGGATCATATGACCATGTGAAACTGAGGCTAAATTGCATATCTTTTAGCAATTTGTCTACTTCATGCCCTGTTGTCCTACTACTACAGATAAAAGGTCCTATCTGTGTTTTGATTTTGAATTGGGACTTCTTTTTAGCAGAAAAAAAAATTACTTCATTAGCATTAAGCATTTTTCTGATGTATTCTAATGAAAAAATCCTCATTCGAGGGGATTTTGGCAATTTTTAATGGGGAAGCTCACAGCCATAAACTTTGAGTTCTGTGTAATTCTGATAGAGATACCAATCTCCTGTTTTGGCTTGATCTGATATTTGCAACACCTTCTTGATTTCTTCACTGATCCTGGGCTTTGTAGTGTTGTTTAGTAAACTGAGTGCTATATGAAGAAACAATTCTCTAAACTGCTTATATGACTATTATTTTTTTTCCTTCATCAGTAATGAAGTCTAGAAAATAAATGATTTTTGATTTCCTTCCTCATCCAATTTCTGTAATGGAAACTTGAATTTGTCTCCCTGAGAATATAAAAACAAATAAACTAACACAGAGGCATATTTGAATACCTCTTCAGTTGGTAATTTAACAAACTACTCATGAATGGAATCTGCAATGAGTTGACTGAAATTGAATATGATGGAGGATTCGGAATTTGTGGAGAAAATGGACATGAATCCTATGATGGCTTCATCTACCCATTGGTTTCAATAATAACCAAGAAGGTAAGAGATAATTGTGGTGATTTTTTTTCCTCTTTCAGGGAAAATGGATGACAGAAATGGAAGAATATTCTTGGGTAATGGAGAATTTCCAGTCATAAACAACTCAAGAGTTTGAACCCTTTTTGCAAAATCTAATTTATGATATATTCCTATCAATTCTTCTTAAGAAAATTTAGAGGCAGTCCCTATGATGGGGGTTTCCATCATTTTTTCTATGGTTTGGGTAGTTATGGTTACTAAAATCTCTCCTGCAGGAGTGATCATATCTCTCTGGTTTGATACATACCAAGCTTGGCATTTTCTGACAAATTCTGGGGCACTATAGGTGTGAGGAAAAATGTAATGAGGAAATTTTGAATCCCACAACCCTATATCATCAGATTTATCAAGAAATTTATCCTCTAACGAGTAATACATTTCAAACAATTCAAGCTCACAGAGGATTTAATGAATGTTATGGTCTCTGTCTACTAATGGTATATGATGGAAGTCAATTTTAGGATGAAGTAGAAGACTTACTGGTTCTTCTAGTCCTTTGTTCTTTGGAGGCATGACTGGCTCTATTTGAATGGCAGAAGCAGGAATTTTTGATGGAGAAACAGAGGTTGAGACTGAGAGAAGGCTCTGCGAATAAAAAAAATGTTGACAGCTGCAAAGGATGCTTTAAATAGTGATCATATTTCTTTCTGGAATTCTGGAGATCTATAGAGAAGAGTGAATGAAAATGATGGTTTAAACAGGTTTTTTAGTGATGAATTTAGAAACAATTTTGGTTTAATTCCCGTTGAAAGGGGGGTGGGTACATTATCCTTAACGATTAACATTGAATTTAATAGGCTAACGGTTATGTAAGTGTGGGAATTGATTTTATTGGACGGTGATGCAGTCCATGTGTCATAATACACATCAAAGGATGCTTTAAATAGTGAACATATTTCTTTCTAGAGTTTTGGTGATGTATAGATCAGAGTGAATGAAAATGATGGTTTAAACAGGTTGTTTAGTGATGAATTTAGAAACAATTTTGGTTTAATTCCCGTTGAAAGTGGGGCGGGTACATTAGCCTTAACGGTTAACATTGAATTTAGGCTAACGGTTATGTAAGCATGAAATTGATTTTATTGGACTGTGACACAGTCCATGTGTCATAATACAGATGGTGGGCAGAGCAGTGGTTTCATCCGACAGATAAGCAATATTTTGGAGGGGTCTATCGGCAGTAATTGGTTTTATGAGGGGGGTGTTAGAAATTATGCTTGGTTGCCATGTAGCGGAAGGGTCAGGTTATGAAACCACCATACAGGATCCCCGGTTGTTAAGTTTCAGATGATGAGGTGGGGTGAATTCGTATGTGGGCAGTCAGATTAGATCGTGGTGCAGTAGATGTGCAGTGAGGTGAGTGTTAGTTATTGTACATTGGCGATTAATGAATCGTGGGGTAAGGGGATAGTAAATGTGATGTGACTTGGATTAGTGATGGGTAGGGGTATGTAACTTGTCAAACGAATAGTGGAGGATGATGCGTAGGATGAATCCTAGGGCCATGCGAATGATAATTTAGATATTTGAAGAATAAACAGCCATAAGCATGCAATTTTGAAAAAACTTTCTCGGCTTCACCATTATTTGAGAATACAACAACATATTATAAGTTTTCTGTGAAATGTATAGTTTTATTGGGATTGTAAAAACAAGCTTTCTCCTTCAAAATATTTTTATGAATTAAATGGAGGATTCACTGCCTTATTTTCAATGAAAATATGAAGATTTTTCCATGGTCAGTTTTGATCCTATACTTGACATATATGAGATGAAAAACTTGACTTTAGACCTCTAAATGGTGAAGAAATGATGTGAAGGAGTAGCATATCGAGATAAGACTTCTTTAGTGACCAAAATTATTGCTGAAAAATAACTGAAAAGGAAAAAAAATTGACTAATGACCTGATGGAAAACTCTCAAAAAGAGTTATTTTTTATCATAAACTGAATCTAATAGGTTGCAGGTCGCAAATGACCTCAATTCATAGATGACCCCAGGTCGCCAATGACCATAGGTCGCAGATGACCTCAGGTCGCAAGTGGCCCTAGTCACAAACCAACACAACATTCGGGGAGATCAAGAGTCAAGCGCAACTCAAGAGTCACTTCATCCTATATGTATGACTTGAGGAAGTCTGCAAAAGGAATTTTAACACTCTAGTTGAAGTGAGGACGAGATAGTGAATTCATGCTTGAGAGATAAAGGCACTCAACTCTTGGTATCAAGGAGAGGGAGTTGTAGTGAGGCTATGGTTTTGGTATCATGCATTCAGATGAATAGCCGATGTTCCACTATTGGGTTTTGACGAGTTGAAAAATATGTATTTGAATTTGTAGAAGCATTAATAATATATTCTCTTTTTTCGACACCGATTCACATGCTTTCTTATGATGGTAGTACTAATTGTCTGATGTTTCACTATATTTGTACGTGTGCTTTCATACATGCAATTGGTTACGGATTGATTCATAGTGGCTGCATGTACATTTTTCTTTCAAATCGATGTTTACTTTTTCATTGCCATGTCAGTGATCTATTGTGAACTACTTTGCAGTTAACTTCTAGCATGTTCTCTTTCATGTACATATAACTGATTTTTGGCTCACCGATCCCTCTCATGGCATGCCCCAACTTTTTATTTGCTGCTTAGACTTTCTTATATCTCTGTCTGTGGTTCATCATATCTTGGGCTTATTTTGCTTCACTGATTGGTCATTTAACCCTTGTCTCCACTTTGTCACTTTCTCATCTGACAACCAAGAGCAGAAACACTCATGGCAGCAGTCGGGCCCACATACCAGATGGGGTTCCTATCCCAAATCGTGTGAGGTCTAATTAGGACCTCTCACTGGGGAGACCCCCTTGTTGTTGGTAGTACAATTTTTCCCGTAATTATTCCCTTATACAACAAAATTATTGTTGCAATTATTGTTATCATAATCATCACCAAAATTTCATAATGCAAAAATATATTGCTCAATCATATTTAATATACAACAATGCTCAATATTCTAATACACATTGGTGCTCAATAGTATAAAATACACTAATGTGTAAAAAATGTACAAAACTCACCAATGCATTGGAAATTGTGAGCATCAGTGTACCTTATTATTTTAAGTGCATAAAACAAAATCCCTCCATTAGCACCTCGATAACCGATAATTTTTATTTGTAGTGAACATCAACAAAAATCTCTACTATGCATTGTGTATGGTTTAGCGAAGGATTTCTTTTATATATGAAAAATTTCCTAACCTTTTAACACTAAAACCCTCCCCTAAGTGGTATTTTACTTATAGTGGTTCTCTCACTCATGGAAGGGATGAATGTTAGGACACGATGTAAAAATTCATCTCCCTATGTTACTTTAGACCTGAGTTATCTCACAAGCCAAAGGGTATTACCCTAGTCACTTCCTCAAGATTTCTAGTCTAAATATTTTTCTTGTTTTGATTTGAAGGTTACATAAATCCTACCCATTAATAGGATTTTTTGTCCCATGAATGAAATTGGATGCTTGATCTCATCATGAAAGAGAAATCCTAGTCACTCATAGCTCCCCTTACATTTTGGACCCTCACTTAACCATCGTGAAACATCGTGATGCATCAATATTGATATAAATGGTGAATCTCAGTGAAATACTTCTCTATGATGATGCCTTGAGAATCATATTCCCTCTTGAACATACTTGAACCATTGATATATGTTTGTAGGGATAATCCCAATTTTTGACAATGATAAATGGACCTTTGCACCATCAACTATGTCAAACACTATGAAACTATATGATTGATTGATTGGCTCTTTGTGAGGTAATTTGAACCATTGATGGCACTTTAAAGATTTTTTCCTCTTGCTAACGCTAACAACTTGTAATGTAATATGGTCATCAATCTGTGTTCCATGGGGATAATTTGTAATTTCAATCTAGTTTAAGCTTTGGGTCCCATTGGGATATTGTCTATAAATTTTCTTGGGTGTATTGGAGGATCTATGACTTGGAATCCACCTACGCTATAACTATCAAGCATTTAACCATATCCCATTTGTGTATAAAAACTTAGGAGAAATTATCATTTTAGAATGGTTTCCTCTAGTATACCTAGGGGGCATAATATGGGGTACAGAGGGTGGTACCTAATGGAATAATGTAGTGTAATAATGTAAGGATGATCAATAAATGAGCCATAATTAATAAATAAAGTGGTTAACCCGCATAATGCAAGGGACCACTTAGTCGTTAGGAAATAATGTGATAATCCCATATTATTTATGTATGGTATTGAGAGACCCATGGTATTGTATGTATGAAGCCTATATATAGGCTAGATAATCTCCATTGATAGATTTGAAGTATTGTTGTATTGATAAGCATATGGTTTGTGGAGTGATCTCCTTCCTTAAGGAGTAGTTGTATGGTGTTACCCTGCCTCAAGGGTTTTGATATTAATAAATATATGAAGCTCTTATCATCTATTGTGTTATTCTGCTGGCATATTCGTATGTTTTATACATTTCTAGGTCATATCTATCACAAGTGGAATCAGAGCACTTTCTTGGGCAAAGTGGGGAGACTATTTTTCTCCTTTTTGTAGGAATTTTTTTGTCAACTAATTTGAAGATCAGATCTGAAAAATATGGTGACAATTGGAAAAAAAATGCATATCTGAATTCATTGCTAAAAATACCCAATTTCAAAAAATAAATCGGTCGAATCGGATTTTAGATGAAGGAGATATCACTGATTTTAAATTAATTGTTTTGCAATTTTTTTTTTATGAAAAATCGTGGATGACGACTCTCTAGTAATTGTTTGAAGTTTTTGTGCATAATTTTAGAAAAATAATTTCATATCTGATATCCTTTTAAAAAATCACCCCATTTAAAAAAAAAACAATTGGTCGAATTAGAGTCTGGATGAGGAAGATATTGCTGATTTAAAATCATCTCTTTTTTCATAATTTTTTTTTATGACATGACAATTGTGGCGTGGATTTGAGCTTCTAGAGTGCCCATATCATGATTTCAATCATATCGGAAGATGAAAAATCATCGTTCCATTTTTTAAAACATGTTATAGTAAGGATTTTGAGTTATATTTACTGAGTTATGCCCATTTTAAAATTTTACCCAAAAGTAAGTGATTTTAAAAAATCCTCAATTTATTTTAAGGGTTCTACAAAGACGGATTTTGCGAGAAATTTTACAGGAAAAGATGATGGTCCCACTATTGAAGAATTTATACGATATCAGAAGTCTTGATCCAAATAATTTTGGAAAACCTACCTAGTGTTCAATATAAAAGATGAGACTTCTAAATGATGGTACTCACTTGACCATTCAATGGGGCAACTTCCTGATGAAAAAATAGAAGAAGTCATTTTAGAAAAATACTCTCATGCTAGAAAACAAGATAATGAGAAACATATATGGCTATTTTATACGTGTATCTCCATATTAGAGGCTAATGGATGTATTCAAAAAGATGATATCAATGTGTCTATCAATCCTATTTGTAAGCATAATTTTATGAATATTAATTTGACTAAAAAATTGAAAATTCCGGCAAAACATATCGAAAACACATAGTTTGATAAAGAGGAGGTTAAAATTTATAAAGATTTGAATATTTCTATGGATAAGTATGTGTTCTTATTTTTATGCTACATATATGGATGATGTGGATGTAGTTTTGGAATACACTTGGATGGAAGATGTTGGTACTATAAATATTAATGCATAGAAGAAATTCCTGAAGCTTTGGTATAAAAAGAAAAAAAAATACATTACAAGATATTTCCATCATTAAATAGGTAGATCCTAAGGAGGCCCAAGCAGAAAACGCTACATGTACTGAAACATCATATGAGGAGTCTATAGTGGAAGTAATAATGGAAGACAAGAAAGAACCGCAAGCACCACAACATGTACCATATACCACTCAGACTCCATTAGGTGGTGAATTGAAGAAATGTACAACATCAGTTAAAAATTTAACATATCACCACCCGCACCACCTAGAAAGACAACAACCAACAAGGTGGAAAATAATTAACAACATGGAAAATAACCCCTCGACGACACTCAAATATGTGTGATGAGCCACCCACAGGACATCGACACAGAGGAACCACCAGAAACAACTTCCATCTCAAGCGATCGAGGCACCAACTAGATCAAGTGTTCACCTTTCTCTGGGATGGCTAGATGCACTTGCATGGTACCAGTGGACTATTCTTTTGAATAGATCTTATTATTTGTGTTCTTATCGTGTTTAAGGGGCAAAACATGCTTAAGGGGAGGTGGAATGTAGTATACCTGTGGGGGATAATATGGGGTGCAGAGGGAGGTACCCAAGAGAATAATGTAATGTAATAATGTAAGGAATATCAATAAATGAGACATAATTGATCCAAAATGAAATTAAAGTAAAGTGGTTAACCCAGAAAAAGAAAGGGACCAAAAGTAGTTAGGAAATAATGTGATAAGCCCATAATATTTGATGTATAGTATTAAGATACCCATGGTATAGTATGTACGAAGTCTATATAGGGAATATAGAATCTCCATTGAGGGATGTCAAATATTGGTGTATTGACAAGAATCTGGCTTGTGGAGTGATCTCCTTCTTTAAGGAGTAGTTTTATGGTGTTACCCTACCTCAATGGTTTTCGTATTAATAAAGATATGAATATCTTATCATCTATTGTGTTATTCTTATGTAATATTCGTATGTTTTATATATTTTTAGGTCAGATCTACTACATTTTCTCTTGTGATTTATGAAGAGCCTCTTACATCATGGCTAGATTTACAATGACAATGCATCAACTCTCCAATTTTATGGTGAAAACTATGTATTTTGAGGGGGAAGTCCAAGAGAAGAGAGACATCAAAGGGGGATGTTAGCACTAAAATATTTGGGTAGGGAGTCTTCTTAGGTAATATAATTCAACTCTTTTTATAGTATTTTTTCTCCCCTTGAAATTCCAAAAACTAGAATCTAGGTTGAGAATTCTAGTGCCCTAGTCCATTGGGCCATGATATTAAAATTGGGCTATGGATTCAAAAATAGTAACCCTTGGAAAATATATTTTATTCTCAAGATCAAGTTATTGAATATGCTAGAAAACATAAATAAAATTTTAGAAATTTAATAATAAAGGATGAAAAAACGTACCTAGATAGCATATGTAGAAAAATGAGTCCATAAGATGACATGAAAATGCTAATGTAGCCATCAAACAACTTAATCTCAATGTGATATCCATGCATGAATAATTTTTGAGTCTCAAGAATAAAAAAGGCAAGTTCACACATCCACAATGACCATACAAATTCCCTAAGAGGGAATACAATGCTTGACACTTGTTGCAAATAAACTCCACATATTACTAGATGGGGTCAATGAATGCATCACAAGGAGTATGAGTAAGAAGATGACGTGAATAGTTATATTATTTTGATGGTTTCTTTTGTTGCTTTAGAATGGTGGTAGATGCTTCTTCCTTTTCTTTAATATTGGGTGATGTTAGGAATTTCAACTTAGCTTCAAGTTCTTCATGAATGGAAAGAGTTATTTCCTGGATATTGATACATGCTAGATGTGAATGTCATGTTCATAAGTCAATAAAAATATCTTCAAGTATTGCATTTTGGGATATGATTATACTTCATCCATTGGAATATTGTTGGAAATGTATTTTATCAAATTAATAAAATGCTCGTAAGACCGTGATGGTTCTCTATAGAAGATGGGAGTCAAAAGTCAACATCATACCTTCTTTCTATGGGGGAAGTAGGATATTTAGAGATTAAATCATATCACTAGTGATTTTCAATCAGAATGAATTTTACAACATTAGTTTTTTGAGAATAATTCATAACGAAAGAATTTATGTTCTTCCTTGTAATATTTTCTTATCAACACCAAGATGTGCTATTGGAGAAGGAAATGAATCCTTTTGCATATAATATCTGAATATAGCTTCATCAAAGTCAAACTATTGATCATAAAAGTATTGGTATCAACTTCATGATATTCATCTATGAATTGGTCTACTTCAACTCTAGCAACATTAAAATTAAAATAATCTTCAAGACATTTTACTAGCATCTTCATAGTAATAAAACATTGAAGAAACAATTTGGATCCTTTTCTAGTATTATATCTCTTCATTTAGTTTATTAGTAGTCTCTATTAACACTCTTATCATGCACACATTTTCAAACTCTTGGATCTTAGCTCTCATTAGATGAATATTTTCAATGGTCTCTTTCATCTATCTTTCTATGCTTGAAAAGAATAAATAGGTAGGGTTCACATGATATGCAATCTTCATAGCTAAACCAACCAATGTGGTGTTTCCAAGTGAAATAATTTTCCTTTAGAGCCACTACATTCTTACCCAAAGTAACGGATATTGTAATATCAAGGGGAATAAAAATTCATTTTCCATTGAAGTCACCAATTATTTTCTCACAAGTTGAAATTTCTTCAATAATGCATGTTGTTGAATATCATATTTCTCTATATTTAAAACCTAAAGAATGGATGCATAATGTATCTACCAATAGAGTTCTCATTATATTCCAATAAAATTTCTCTCCTTCATAACAAAGATGATACTCAAGTTGTCCCTCGATTTATTTCCCCACTCGCTCATTCACATAGGTGGTGAATTTTGGAGAATGATGTGCAAGCTCATATGTTTGTATTACTCTAGGCCTTTCAGCTAGATATCAGCTCAAAGGAGAGGTATCCTCATTACTTAGTCATTATTGTTTCTCTAGAAATCCATCCAATTTTGTTGGTGAGGTTGGGTGATGCGTCCCAGTAGCCTCCACAACTAGGGAAACTAAAATTTATGGTGGTGTGAACAATATTAGATGGGAAATCTAGAGAAATAATAAACCCTACGAATCATATGATTAATTAATTCATCTCAAACGAGAAACTTAATAACTTCTCCATCCTTATAAGATATAATAAAAGAATTAATTTATGGTTAGGATGATGCCAAACACTAGTCTCTATTTACACATGCAATAAGTAGATTAAAAAAAACCAAAAAGGAAAGGAAAGCACAAATCCATTAGTTCATTCAACGCCATGTGAGATAGAAAATATAAAGGGAGTAAACAAGGATATATTGCATGAGTTTCATTAATTCCATTAGTGGAAAATCTCATCAATCCTTATTACAAAAGAAAACCTACTAGTTCATTTAATACAATAGAAACTACAGGGGTTGGGACTATAAAATACCAATCCTACAGTGTCCATTGTTTTAATATAACAAGGGAAACAAGGTTGGGGATTATCAAATTTTAAAAATTAGCTTGATCGAATCCCTTTACAAAATATACAACTTAGTCTTGTGCTTATAGTGAGAGAAGGATAACGAGAGGAGGAGAAAAGGATGACATAAACATTACAAATGTTTATTAGAAACATGTTGCTAAATATTTTAGCAACATAATGTCATATAACTCTTGATGATCCCCCACCCCCTCCATCCAATTGTTTTGTTTTAGATTATTACTTCCCAAAATGGTATGTTGGTCAAATCCTGGATTTTCAAGAGAGAAGATGCATTTATTGAGCAATTATTTAATTCATAGTGACTAGTTCAAAGAGATCATGTAGAAGGAAACTAGAAGGATGGTGTAATCTACCTCTATTCATTTTTTTATTATACCACTCTTCAGGTTTGAGATGATGACCTCAACTATCCTAGCAATTTCTAAGAGTGGTAGTTTATTAGTCATCAATGTTGTAGTTACCTCAAATAGGCCATGGAAGTTGCACTTGAATATTTTTATTTTCTTAGGGATTTTGTTGCACATTGTGTTGTCATTTATGAAAATAAATATTTCATTGATGTCAAAGGGGATTTATGTAAAATAATAGTAGGACCATATTTGATTATCACAGAACCAACAGGGCTCTTCATGAAGCAATATGACCTCTTAATCGTTCATAAGGTCTCATTACATGTGGATATGGGAACTTGAAGTTATTTGAGTTTTTTTATTAGTTAAGTTTCTCAAATGATCTTACTAATAGCATGGTTGTGCAGTTCTTGTCGATACCTTTACAATGGTATGTTTTACTTAGAAAAATCTCCCCTTGGATGAGAAGTTATGGCCTATTGGAAGTTAACGATAGTTGGGGAAAAATTAAAAGGCCAAACTTTAGGGCCAAAACCTAAAAATTGATTTGGTTAAATATTGTGAAAGTATGGAGTAGATCCACCATTGTATTAGTATATCAATGGCCATAAGAATTAAAGTAGCACACTCAATAACATAGTTAAATGATGTGCAAGTTCCCATCCAATCAACACCTTTGTCCACAAAAAACTAGATAGATCAATGGAAATAGCACGGGTTTTAACTAGCTCCTTAAGAGCCAATTACATATTGCCACATTTATGTATGGCATCATCCCCCATTCCTTTTAACATAAACATTTATGTGTTCTCCAAGTATTATCGATCATTCCTCCATGGTTCAAACACTATAAATATAATGCCTTCGATGACTTGAGAATATATGGATTTGGAAAATCATGTGATCCTCTGTGATTTGGAGCAAATGCATATGGTTGAAGCAATATTTTGTTTTTGTTTTTGTTTTTTTTTGTTCTTGTTTCTTCATGGATCATTTACATGATGGGTGATTTTTAAGTTTGGGTATGATCCCATGAAAAATGTAGAGCATATAGTGGTCTGTAATATTCCAAATTAGGAAAAACAGGTATATAGCACATAAAATGGGAAAATGCAGTAAAATATCAATACATCAATAGGAGTAGAAAATAGAGCCATTTTATTTCACATTATAGAAGATAAATGAGTACACGATCTTGAGGAAAGAGACACTCAAGCTAGGAAAAACAAGCCTCAAATGACCCAGTACATGAAATATGAAATGCAGCTGCTACATAAAATGTCGGAGAACATATGACTGTGCAATCCTATAGATAATAACTGCAGGGTAAATTTGAAAACACAAAGAACTACTGATATAATGCTTAGAAAATTTCGAGATCGGATATCTTGGCTTTCTATCTCCTTTCCAAGACAACCCAGAAGGGGTTTCCGGAAATACACTATATGAAAGTTGCATCCCTAGGACTAAATAACGCATTGCAACTGGGTAACTGATAGGAGGTGTATGATCTGATATAGAAATGGCTGATACTCCTCCAATAGATCCTCCGGATGAGGGGCTACTCCCTTCATTGGAAAACCCACTCACAAGCTTGGGCACTAAGACCTCCACTGCAACTGCCCTACAAAATAATGCAGTTTCTAAAGGAGACTGCGTTGTAGATGATGGCAGAATCTTGGCCTAAAGCCAGATGGTGTAATAATACTCAAGGAACCTCCTTTCTATCCTCCTATATGAAGGTTTGCTCCCCTGACTAGAAACCAAGCTCAGAAACTAGGTTTGTCAACCCTCCATTGCTACTGCCCTACAAAATAACGCAATATATTAAGGAGACTGCACAGTAGATGATGGATGAATCTTGGCCTGATGCTGGGTGGTGGAAATGAAGCTCAATGAACCTCTCCTGAGTGGGCACATGAAGTCCCCCAGGATGAGTGTGGGATCTCCGCTCGGAAACACCCTTATGCTAAACAACACAAATACTCCGCTAAATAGCTGAAGTGTGCAGAAAGTCATAAAAGACCAAATCATACACAATAATAAGAATGACCTCTATGGCTTCCATCCTCTTCCTTATATTCTTTGTGAGCCTCCTCACCCTTGGTCCCACTCATTAAATATGCTACTCTCATGGAAACTCCCTCCCACTAACACTGCACTGTCCCTCAATAACTCTCCACTACCTCCAAACCAGCGTTGTTGATTTGGTCAAAATTGCCCCCATCCACATGCTTCAACCTCTATTCACACTTAAGAGTGCTTTATTCAACTGATAAGATGATCCACATTCACATTAGAAGTGTTTTTATTCCTACAAAAGATATTTATGGGTCTCCCTACCCTCTTTTTCATATATCTTAATGAAAAAATAAAAAATTAATTTTCCAACTAGTTGAAAGCTAATTAGGAATATTACATGGTCACCATTCTAATGAGTGATGAGAACATTGTTACTGTATTTACCCCTCGACTTAGTTTGACAATAAAATGATCGTCATTGTAGTAACTCCATGGCATAATGGGAGGTTGATCTGGCTAAGGCTGAGCATATAGATATCATTGTGGCTTTGTGACACAATGGGAGGTCAAGATGGCAGAAGTTGAGCATATAGATAGCACCATAGCTCCATGACACAGTGGGAGGCCAAACTAGTGGAACTCGATCATATAAACTAATGTGCCTCCAAATTTGATACAAATTAAGGCCCATATTACCATCCTTCAACATATTTAACCTCTTTTTGAGTTTTATGACATCTTTTTTAGTACAATGTGTTCATTAGGAAGGTTTATAGATAATTTCATATTACGTGATAATATTATTTATTTTTACAGAATATTGAGATAATATAGGGAATTTAACCCTACTATAGGATGGACCAAGCTTGGATAATAAGTGAACATGATATTATGAAATTATTGAACATATTCTAGAGCTCCAGCAATTGAGAAAATCTTGGAATGTGCTCCCTATCATTTAATGACTATTCCTACTGTTGGGAACCTGGTCCACTTTTTGAGGGATTTTGGAGAGGAAAGTTGCCCCATTTCAAGGAGGATGTCTCCCCATCAATTTTCATAAGTTCCAATTCAATTTTTTCTCTAGGTACATGTATTTCTTAGTCTTCTTGTGAAGAAAACTTATTATTTAGCAGTTCTACTTTCATTTCCAGTAGGGATGTGCTTGGATTGATTCAAATAATGAAGTTTAGTATCAATTTTAGCTTATAAATCTTTGTTTTCTTCATAATACTCTAAGTATCCTTGGTCTTGGCCATCCCAGGTGCCTTAGAGCCCTATTCTTGCATTTCCTAGTTCCACACTCAATATTAATGTTTTATTTTCTATAGGTTAGATTGGTTAAATTATTGAGGTAAGTAGTTTTGAAAATCATTTATACAACTAAAATTATGATTCATAATTATAACAACTTTTCAAATTCATATTCATCATTGAGCTACTTGGATTGGTTTATTAGTTCACAATTCTTGAATTTCTAGAAGTATCTTGTAGCAAAATAGTAGTACTTTTTTGCTCAATTTTAGCACATGTTAAGGAGATAATTTCAAGTTGATGCCACTTTTATTGAAGCTTTAAAACATCCAACTTAATAAAAAAATTTACCCCACAAAATTTTCACTTAATGAGGTTAGGCATTTCGATACTTAGATCAACTTGCTAGTTCATTGCTCTAAAATTTCTGGTTTTTAGTAGTAATTTTATGCTGCATTTTAGAACGTGTTAATTAATATATTTATAGTTAATTCCACTTGAATTGATTCATAATAAAATTATTATTAATAATAAAATTTAACTCGTGGAATTTTCACTTGATATGGTAAGGAATTTGTTAGGTTAACTATCTCACTGATTCTGGAATTCCTAGTTTTTAGAGTAGTAATTTTCTGCTATTTTTTAGCACATGTTAACAAGGGCATTTTCGAGTGATTCCACTTGGATTAGAGTCCCAAAAAATCCTACTTAATAATTTTTTTATCTCGTCTCATTTGAATTTTATTTTCTTGTGAATCTGTCAAGTTAACTTGAGAAATAAACGTTCTATAGCAACCCTATAGTAATTTTTTTTCAAGATATTCCTTGCCCAGATTCACTCTAAATTCATGGTATAAGTATATTTATAGCCTATGAATGATATAATATGACTTTGGTTGAGCTGAGGCTTTGTTATGTCACCATTTAGTTCTTACATTATTTAGTTCTTGAATGTTAATCTCTACAATTTGTCTAGATTTCCTTTCTGCAATTTACTTTAACCAACATGTGATTTCCTTCTTGCAGAAGTTACCTATGACTTTTCTTTCCTGCAAAATAGAAAAAAAATCCTTTAATTCCATTTCCTTTCCATAAAGATAGATTATATTTTCTTGGTTGTCATTTTGCTTTACATTTTTGCAAATAGAATATATTTCCTTTCTGTCATCTACTTTCAAGCAAAAGTAAAATAGGTTTTCTTATTGTTATTTACCGTTTTAAACTTAGGATTAGAAGATTACCTAGATACTTTCTCATTTGAATTTATTTCATTTCCTTCTTTCAGTTTTATCAAAGGGATTCATACTAGAAAGAGGAATGTGTCTGTTGCACATACAATGTCGACCCCTCTTTAAGTTTGTACGAATCCAGGGTTGATAATTTTATTTGGTAACCTTGGGAGTTGCATCATTATTTTTGCAATATTGGGGCTCATCATAGAAAAGACCATAGATCTGTGAAACATTATGGAGGCTAAAGTAGTGGAGATAGGCCATATAAACAAAAACATAGCTCTATGACATTGTGGGAGGTCAAGCTTGTGGAGGATGAGTGTATAGATACCACTAAAAACTTCATAGCTTCATTACATAGTGAGAGGGTTAACTAGTGGAGGGAATGCATATAAAAAACATTGTAGCTTTGTGGGAGGCCACGATTGTAGAGTACTAGTGTATATATATCATCATAAATTTAGTAGCTCTATGATATAGTGGGAGACCAAGTTGGTGTAGGTTGAGTTGAAAGATATCACCATAAACTTCGTGAAAGGTAGAGAAGTAGCTATGTGACAAAGTGGAATGGAAAGAAACACACACACACATACATATACCACTGCCGAAGTATGCATCATTGTAATTGTGGTCGACGAGTTGTCACAATAACCATAAGCTTGAGATTTTTGTGCCATCATAGTCATATGTGGCACCCACCGTATGCATGCCATGGACTTAGCCAATCACTGATGTCACCATAGATCTAAGAGATGACTTGGAAATATACCCACTTAAGTTGAAAATTCAATAGGATCATTAAATATAGTAGGAAAAACATATTAAAATGTGGATCCCCATTTGTCCCAAGGCACATCGAGAGTTGTTGTCCTACCAATAACTCCCCTACATTTAAAAAAAATGAAGGGGCCCCTAGTGAGCCCAGATATTGCACCAAGAGTGATGCAACTCCTAGAGTGATCCAGACTTATGCAGGAACAAAATAAAATTAATAAATACACATAAACGTAGAGATGTAGTATAAATAATACTTCATTTTATTAATATCTCATAACTAAAATATGCTTACAGACATAATGGAAATAAACTAGTTAGGGTGCTGTTAGCTTATCTTTGAGAAGAGATGTGGCGGCTAAATGCCTCTGAACTGTGTTACAATGAGGATCAAAGGCCTATTTATTATTTATAAACTATGTAAAACCATAAACATCCAAAAACCTAACCCAAGGAGATGAAACACCAGACTATGGGCCCCATCGGGGTAAATTGGTACATCAATTTCTCGGGGTCGTAACTTTGGCATACTATCTTCATTTGATGCACATGATACATTGTTAGAAAGATCTATCGGAGGAATAAAACTAATAAAAGTCAATATGAATTCTCTGAATCATTTTCACTAGAGGTGGTTTCCCCAAAAATGTCGTTTAGGACCTCAAAACGGCTTCAGAAGTTCAGGACCCAAAAATTTGCAAAAAATAGTAAATTGTGCTACAATTAAGCAAACTTAAAACCTGAAAGAAACAATGTTGGGGGTCCAATTGGCATAGGCAGATGGCCACCAATATCCAGCTAGATCATATAGGCTACTCAACTTTACTTATCAACCCGAGGTTCATAAAAACTTGGAGGCAATAGTGTTATATGCACAACAAAGGAGCTCTACTCATGCTTTCCTCATCTTAGTTCTATAATGAGGTGCTAATAACTAGGGCTACTCTGAAAGAGGAAGTCTATCACACTTCTAAATGAAACCTGAGATTGAAAGAAGATCATAACCATTACTCTATCGGAAATAAAAGAAACTAAACTATATTTCACTTGTTCATCTATTTAATTTCTACTTTTGTAATGAAGAAGGATTAACAATGATTCCAAGTACAAGAGAGGAAATTATACTAAATTGCATTCATTGTCTAGACTACATGATTAAATTTCAAGAAGGGACTAATATATCTTTGCACACATGCTAAATCAATTACTAACTAACTTCTATCTACTTCATGCTAACTACTTTGCTAATGGTGTATCTTAGGATGGACTAATCATACTTCAAATTATGATGTTTTGTAGTAAGAGAAGAGGGAGTTTGGGTGTCCTAAGGGTGTTATTGAACTAAGGATTTAGGTTTGTAGGTCTATTAATGGATTTTCTAGGCTTAGGTGAGGTGGAGGAGTAATTTTTGGATAAAGGAGAGGGCTCTTAACACTGCTACAGGATTCATGTTTTGCTACATGATGCCTTTTAATGCTACAAAAAATATACCAAGAGGGTGTGGAGGCCATAAATGATTATAAAAATGCTAGGAAACGTGAGGTAAATGTGGATCTAAGGGAATTGAGGATGACCAACCCCATTGGACAACCTCAAAGATCTCAAAAAGGCATGTCTTGCACCAAAAATGCTGCTCTCGGTGGTGTGATGATGGTCTATGTTAGTATGAATCTTTCGTCGTAAAAGACCACTTTAGCTACGCATAACAAATATCCCTAACATCAATTATGGCTACCAAATATCTTTAAATCTGCAATCGGGGGATTTAAATAATGCTACACAAATCCAGATCTAAGGATAAAAGACATTAAGTAGATAAAATAAAATTAGGCTCCATGTACCCAATAGACAAGACAAGAACGATATATTTGAAAGAATTTTTATATTATATTGAAAAGGGGCACCTGAGAGGAAAACAAGAAAGGTGTTTTCCAGTTCTCCTCAATGGGATGGGTTCTTGATAGTCCGCAGCACTTCAGATCTAGAATCTCTCTCTCTTGTTGGTATAGAAAACCCAGACAAAAATAAAACTCAATGGGAGCGCAAAAGGAAAAAATGGAGAAAATGTGACCAAGTGTATAGATCTAGAGGTGATCTTTAGGCAACAAAAGGTGACTAATGAATGGGGAAAACCCTTCTATTTATAACAGAATATTAGGGCAGTCTAGAACTCGGTGCATGAATAAAATATTATTAATCGAATTCTAGAACCACCCTTTAGGAATATTTTATTATATTTGTTGGAGGGAAAAGGATTTTTGACTTGGTTCAATTCCTTTATTTATAAATAATAAATAAATAAATGATTTATTTATCATTTTAGGGAAATGATGGGAATATAATTAAATAAATAATGGTTTATTTAATTATAAATGGATGATTTAGTCAAATTTAACTAAGAATATTATGTAAATAATGATTTAAATAACTTATTCTTAGGAAATAATTAAATAAATAAGGATTTATTTAATTAATTTCCTTGTTTTGGGTTAAATATGACCGGGAAATATAAACAAATAAGTTATTTCACATGGTGAAAGAAATTTTACTTAGAGTAAAATTGGTCTTACATGTTGTACTTGGGTTCATCTAATAATAATAGGTTAGATGACCAAAAAATGGTGTAACAGATTGCCCCCCAACGTACGAGTGTTAGGAGAAAATCGTATGACCGAAGTACGTTGTGAGAACTCAATCACTAGACATCAAGAGGGAAGTGAGAGAGAGAAATGTAAGGTGTTCTAATGTGCTAAAGGACTAGACCCTAAGGAGACGAGACTTACAGGTGCAACAAGTCTCTATTTTATGAAATGGTACTTGTGCTAAAGGCGACGAGGGAGGCATACCTATGCCCGCCGGGACAAAGTACAAAGAATAGGAAGTCCAGTAAACAAGGAACCGAACCATGAATAATATGCTGGCATAAATAAGAGCTAGAAAAATAGACTGATGGATCCCACATACATGTTATGCCTGGAATGACTGTCAGGACTTATACAATAAGATTTTAGTACATGAGATACAAATACGCCCAAATTCCCCCTACACACGGGGAAGGGCTAACAAAATATAACTGATACATGCAAATCGAAGAGGTGCTGCAAGCGGCTGAGGCCAATATCATCAAATAGGAGGAGCTGCATCAAGGGCTGAAGTGAGGAAGTCATCCGGGCATGCGGGGGGCTACCTGCAGGGCCACCCCTTCATGAGGGTTGAGATATCTCACACACACCCGGGAATCACCAATAGCTGTTGCTGCGTCACTGGACTATCAAGTCTATATATCAAGATCATGCTGAAAAGAGCTCGAACCAAGGTACACTACCCCCGAGACCTGGATTCTGGAGTAAATGAGTTGATGTCGACAGAAGGAGGTCGACCATAGGTGAGGCAATAAGGAATCCCCAACTAGGGTGCGAGAGAAAATAGTAGAGCAACGAACAGACGGATAGTAATGATGATAATGAAATGGGGGATGATCCAAAGGGGACCGTAAAAAAACATGAGTACAAAATGGTATCTCATGACGGAAATTGACATGAACAGGAATGAGTATAGAGGCAAAGTGGTGCCCCGAATGAAATGTGTTGTAAGTGAGAAAATCTGATTTGGAGGAGAGGTGAAGTAATGCTTTCGTGGACAATAGGAGTCCTGGTGAAGTAACGAAATGCGAAAACAACAGATGCTGGCTATCTAAAAGAAAATAAAACATGCATTCTGAATGGGAAATGATAAGGGTAATATCTCTTAAGATAGAGTGCATTGCGAGGATTAGGAAGGATGTGGCCTTCAAAGTCCTCTAAAAGATATGCCCCCTTACCAAGGTCTTTGCTGATAATGTAAGGACCTAGCCATAATGAGTCAAACTTCCCATGACCGAGGGTATCGTGGGCGTGGTCATATACTAGAACAAGGTCACCTTCATGAAAGGTACGAGGGTGGAATTTTTGGTCATACTGAGCTTTGGTGCACTTTTTGGTCGCTTGAAGAGTTTGTAATGCAACACGACAGTATTCAAAGGTGTGCTCGAGCATGATAAGTCGTTGTTCTAGAGGTTGGGTATCAGGGAGAAGTTCGACGGCCAAATGTAGGGAAGGGATTTCACACTCAATGGGTAAGACTGCCTCCTTGCCAAAGACAAGGTGGAAAGGAGTGAAACCACTGGCGGTTTTAATAGAAGTACGATAAGCCCACAGAGCAAGGAAGAGCTTGAGATGCCAATTGGTTTTGTGCTTATTCACCGTTCGTTGAAGCATGGTCTTAAGAATTTTGTTGACCGCTTCAACTTGGCCATTACCTTGGGGGTAATAGGAAGATGAATATTGGTGCTCAAAACCCAATAGGGAGGATAGCTCATGCCAAATCTCATCTTCAAAATGTCGGCCATGGTCAGAGACTAATTGTTTTGGAACTCCAAATCGAGCAATGACGTGGTTGAAGAAAAAAAGGGCTGCGGTGGTTTCTGTATTGTTGAATGTTGGCATAGCTTCGGCCCATTTAGTGAAATATTCAACCGCCACGATGATATATTTGTGGTTACCAGCCGATGGAGGTCAACATTCCATAAATTCAATGGCCCATTTACAAAAAGGACCAGCTGTGACGACAAGATGGAGGGGAGCGGGAGGACTTCGTGCCTTAGGGGCGAAATGTTGGCAATTGGAACAGTGTTCGACTGCTTCAATGCAATCGCTGAAGAGAGAAGGCCAAAAATACCCAGCGCACATAATTTTTTTGGCAGTGGCGAGGCTAGAGAGGTGGCCGCCACAAGCGCCGCTATGACAGGCATTGAGGACTTGCTCAGCTTTAGAATGTGTGAGGCAACGATGAAGGACAATATCTACTCTACGACGATAAAGGTCGTCACCGATCATAAGGTAGCGAGGGGCTTGGTGTCAGATACGTCGTCGAGCATCACGATCAAGATGAAGGGCAAAATTTTGGGTTCGCAAGTAATGAAGGATGTCACCATACCAGGGATCATTGGTGGTGATGGAGAATAAATGTTCATCGGGAAGAGCATCATTAATTGGAGGGTCTTGCGTTCCGGTAGGTAAATCAGAAATGAATTCAGTGAGGACTAAACCTTCCTTACTTTTTGGGGTGAGAAATTCAAGGTCGAATTCTTGGAAGATAACGACCCAACGAGCATACTTCCCATTGAGGATGCATCAACTCAATAGGAAAGCCATGGGGTTGGAATCAGTCACAACCTTGGTGGAATGCATGAGGATATAATGACACATTTTTTGGACCAAGAACACGACAGCTAGTGCTAATTTTTCTTCATGCGAGTAGGACACAGGTGGACCGGCAAGGTTCTTACTGACATAATAGATCACATGTTTTATACCATTATCATCCTCCTAGATAAGGACACCAGCAACCGAATAGGTGGAAGCGAAGATGTATAGGATGAAATCTCGGTCAAAGTCAGGAGGACCGATCAAGGGAGCGGATGTGAGAGCATGCTTGAGGGCATCAAAATAATCTTGAGCGTAGGTATCCCAAACAAAAGGGGTGTGAGATCGAAGAAGTCTAAGGAAGCCATGTGCGATAGTGGCGTAGTCAGGAATGAATCAGCGAAGAAAATTAGCTTTACCTTGGAGACTTTGTAGCTGGCGTAAGGTACAAGGCATAGGAAGTTCAAGAATGGCTTGAACCTTCAAAGGGTCGAGAGTTATCCTGTCTTTAGACACTATGAAGCCAAGGAGTCGACTAGCGGGAACACAGAAGACACATTTCAATGGGTTAAGGCGAATTTTATACTTGCGACATCGGAGAAAAATGGTACGCAGATCATGAAGGTGTTGCACCCGATGTTTAGAACGCGCAGTAAGGTCATCTAAATAGGCAAGGATAATATGAGCTAAGTCATGGAAACAATAAGACATGGCTCATTGAAAAGTGGCGCTCGCGTTTTTAAGGCCAAATAGCATGACTCGGTATGCGAAAGTGCCCCACGGACTAATGAACGCAGTTTTAAGTTGATCAGCATGACGGATAACGATTTGGTTGTATCCGGAGAAGCCGTCCATAAAGAATAGAATCTCGTGCCCTACACACTCATCAATTATTTGGTCAATAAATGGTGTGGGGAAGTTGTCTTTGGGACAAGCTTTGTTCAGATCGCGAAATTCGGTGCAAACACGAATGGTGCCTTGTTTTTTGAGGACGGGGACTGGGTTGGACACCCAAGTGGTGTATTCGATGGGGTAAATGAAACCAGCCTGCCGGAGCTTATCGATTTTATCTTTGATGGCCTCACGTTTAGAGGGATGGATGGGTCTCAACTTTTGATGGACCAGAATGGCATCAGGCCATGTGTCGATGTGGTGTTCGACAATGGCAGGATCGAGTCCGGGCATTTCTGAGTAGGACCAGGCGAAAATATCATGGAATTCTTTGAAGAGTTTGGTGTAGGCTTAAATTTCTTCCAGAGTGCATTGGGCGCCCATGGTGATATGTTATTCGATACCTGGTTTGACATAAATGTTTATTTTGATGGTAGGAGAGATATCAGCCATATTGCCTTCTTCAAAAGCGTAAGGTGCAAGGATGGGGTTTTTGAACCAATCAGCATTATCGGGAATGAAGCCTTTAGATTCGAGAGCATATTGGTCATGGGATTGGTGTGGGAGGAAGTATGCACAATGGTTCATATCGTCCCATGGAAAATCAGGTTCGGTCATGGCTTCCATGATATCTTCATCGGACTGAAAGATGGGAAGAGTTCGTGGGATAGGAGGATCTAAGGAGGTAGAAATATGAGACACCTGATTTTGAGGGGAAAGGCTCACATGCGTGTCGGCATGAGGGGTGACAGTGGAGAAAGTAGATGAGTGGGTAGGCTAAACATCAGGGGAAGGCACTAAGGGGTCAGTTGTTGGGAAACGCGGTGATGAGGAAAGGTAGGAAATAGTGGCTGAAGGTTCAGTCATTTCAGTATCAGGATGAGAAATGGTAATTGGGGTAGACAGGTGGTCTGGTGTTAGTGAAGAAGGATTATGGGCAAGTGTGGCTTCGAATTGGCGGTATGCGGCTAAAGAAGCACGATACTCGTCAAGGCGAGGGCAAAGATGGGTATAATGTCCATGGAAATCGCATAGAGAACAAGGGTGATTGGTGCGCAAGTGTTTAAGTTTCGGAAGGGAATCAGGTATGGTGACATAGACCTCAAGAATATCATATTCTAGAAATGTGTCATTGACCATGGTTTTGAGATGTGGTAATTTAGGACAGGTATGGGTAGCATGGACGACAACATCGCACAAGGCACACTGGATGGGATGCTTTGGAGGTCGAGGAGGAGCAGAGGTTGTCGGGGAAACCTTGTCCTTTGATGCCCCCCCACGAGCTTTGATATGGTTAGCCGACATGGTCGCAACAGGAGGTGTTTCTTGATGGGGGGACTGAGGTACTAGTGCAACGGGAGAAGCCATGGGTATCGGTTGAACTGGGGTTAAAGTAAGATAAGGTTTGGGTTGACCAGGCAGGGTAGTGGCTGGGGGGTCGAAGTACCAGACGGGTATACCCAAGGTCAAGTTGGGGAGGGATAGGGTGGCCAAGATAGGGACGGAATGAGCTCCATGAGGGGGAGAAAAGAAAGGAATCTAACCAGCAGGGAAATGGCCAGGAGGAATGGTTGGGGGAGGAGATTCTGAAGGAAGAAGGTCAGCTAGCAGGGGCGAAGGGCTAGGAGCTGGTGGGGTTGGGTGAGGGTGTGGTTGCTTAATAGCCAAAGTGGGTTGTGCAAGGTCAGCCCAAGAAGATTGCATCATGCAAACATTCGCCATGCTAGGATCAGGTACGGGAGGAGGGTCTAAAAAGATTCCAAGCAAGGAGGAGTCTTTATAGACGCCAGGGAAACACTAGTCAAAGAATCAAAAGTTTTCTTATTGGTGATAGTGGAAATGGTGGACTCAGGGGAGGTCTGAGATTTGGGTTCATGGTAAGTCAACTGGTCAATGGTGGCAATCTTGCCATTATGAGGGAAAAACATCTTGCGGTGGATTGTGGATGGGATGGTAGACATGGCATAGGTGTAACTACGCCCCAAAAGGATGTTGTGATTAAGAGGGGTGTCGATAAATTCAACGTCGACACAAACAGTCTTGCCCGCAAGGATGATAGGGTAGTTACAGAACAAGCCAATGGGTTGGGAGGCATGGCCATCCCACACACGAAGGGTGATTGTGGAAGGGGCCAACTTAGGAGATCCAAGTTGTTTCCAAACCGAAGCGGACATCACACAGGTAGATGCCCCCTAATAAATAATACACCGAGCGACATTGGCATTTCGGATTTTGACTGGGATTTGGAAAGCAACAGAAGCAGGAAGGGGAGGATGGTCTGACTGACGGGTGTTGAAAACAATTAATTGGTCATCACGCGGATCTACAGGACCCACAGCAGATAGTAGAGTCTTCTTTTGAGAAGGACACGACTGGAGGAGTTTCAGTGTTGAAATGGCAGTAGGAGATTGTGCCAGATCATCTACTATGCTGTATGAATGGGTAGCTCTACCAGAGGTAGCATTTCGGCGTAATGGGCCCTTAGGAATTTTAGTATGAACCTCAATTTTGGGCGGAGGTATTTGCAAGGGACCATTGGGTGTCGACAGAGGCTCTGTAGGACCTGAAGATGGGGACTCGGAGACAGACGGAACAGGAGGCGTGGAGTACTGACGAGACCGAGTTTGAAGTTTAAGGTCGACGGTGAGAGGTTGGTCAGAGGCCATCATGAGAATCTGGTAATCGGAGGAACCAGAAGGAGAAGGTTGAGTGGTTACTGAGGCATGAGGTGGTTGAGTGGCCACGAATCCTTGTTGAGGGAAAGGATCGGTAAACATAGGGGGTTGAGAAGTAGGCAGATTGGGAGGGATAGTAGGGGAGGAATGTTGTCCCCGTACGGTGGCCTAAGACTCCCACATCTACCGCATCTGTGGTAATAGGGGACAATCGTGAGTGTAATTTCCATAAACACCGCAACATGAACAGGGCTTATTGGTGTGAAGTGGCCTATCTGGCTTGGGCTGAGAGCCCTGTGGTTGGTTGGCAGTGTTAGGATCAATACTCAAAGGATTGGGTCCACGATTACCAGGGGAAGATTGATTGCCTTTCCTCTTTCTTTGAGAAGGAAGAGGAGTGGTCGCGCCCTGCTGTGCAAATACTTGCCTTGGAGGGGGTAGTAAGTGTTGTGGCGAGGGTTGAGAATGCAAGGGGGTGAGAGGTCCAAATGCTGGAGGAGCTGGGACACGAGGCTGTGGGTAAGGATAAGGGTTAGGATGGGCAACATTGAGGTAAGCACGAGTGGGGGAAAAAGGAGGAGGCATGCCGTATCCTGGATACATGTTACTTGGAGGGGGGAAGGTGCTGGAGGTGCTGGCCCCTCCCAGAGGGAAACCATAGCCCATAAGAGGTTGAGCAGAAGTATGTGAAAGAGCTCCAACGATACCGTTGACAGAGTGAGATGCCCCCAGGGCATTAGTACCGCTGAGCTTGGGGAGGTCGGGAAGGACAGTATAAACATAACCAGATTACGCATAAATAAGGTCATATTTCAAGGCTATTTGGAGGGCGGCTTCTTCGGTTTGAGGGAAATGTGAGGCGACATCTTTGCCAATGGGAGGTAAGAGAGAGCGAAGGAACCAGTCCATATAAACCCAATCTTCAAAGGGAGGAGCATGACATAAGCTTCTTCTTCGCCGCCATTCCTGGACATGAGCGGAAAGGCGGGTCAAATAATATTGACGAAAAGAAGTTAAAAGCTCGGTACCAGTGTCGTATCAGAGAGGGAGCTAGAAATAAGATAAAAATGCTTGGGAAATGGTCGCAAAAGCGGTATGGGAGGAGGTGGCCTATTCAACATACCATTTAGAAGCTTCGTCGGTAAGCATGCGTTGGAACAATCTAAGATGAACGGAGTCATCAGTAATGGAATTGGATGAGCACCACATATGGAAAGATCGAATATGGTTGGAGGGATCTTCACTAGCAAGGCCTTCGAACTTGGGAATGTCGGAGGGGAGCTTGGTTGGCATAGCAAGCCAACTAACATCGTGGCGAATAAGATCATTGATCAGCTGATTTAAGTCGGGGAGAGTAAGGCCGGCCATATAAGGGAGCAATGGGGCAGTCGAGGTAGGTCCCGTAGTGGTTCTGCTGGAAACGGACCCAGCAGTAGAACTAGGGTTGCTGCTGGCGCTAGGCCCTGAACTAGACATGGTGAAGGTAACAGGGGGAGAACCAGGAGTAGGGGGGGGACCTGAACAATCAAAAGAAGAGTCGGAGTGCAGACTTGGGGGAGGACTTACTCGATGAAAACAGGAAGGAGGAAGTCGACCAACCGGAAAGTGAGGGTGAAGGCCAAGAAGTCTCCGAGAGAAGCGCCTTGGGGGCACAATGATGACGGGAAGAAGAAAAACCAACAAGGGCAAGGAGGGAAAAAATAAAGAGAGGTCAAGGGCGAAGAGGTGGAGTGAAAATTGATTTTAAAGTCTTTTCCAGGCGGTGTTAACCAGGCTCTTCTTCACTTAGGGTCAGTGTGTGGTGTGCGTTAATTTTAATTGTTAAATCCCAGACATTTTGAGAGTAAAAGAAAAAGTGTGCTGCGTAACTGAAAATAAATCTGCAGTAAATAAAACTGAAAGAATAGAAAATTAACAACTAACAATGCATCAATCTAACCCAAGAAGGTGGGTCTCTCAAAACTAGTCTATAAGAGAGAAAAAACTAAGCAAAGCATGCGAAAAAGAGGCCAATAGATCTATGGTCGGGAGGGATGGGGATCTAAAGGAGAAATCTACTGAAAAGAGGTGCAGAGGCAAGGTTGCTACTAAAAGGAGGAGATCAGCTAAAAATAGAAGGGACAAGGAGGCAGCCCTAGAAATGAACCCAAACAAAACTATATTTAGAAATTTGATTTAGGGATAGGAGGTGATCTGAGGATTTGAAAATGAGTATCAGTTTGAAAGAAATAAGGGCTAAAACTTCTTTGGAAATTCAGACTTCTAAAATAGCAAAAACTCTCCCACAAAAGTGGAGTACTAGAGCCCTAAGAGAGCGAATTCCCATAGTTGAGTAAGCAGTCAGAAACGAGGTCTAAACGAGGCGGAAACGAGAAGGATGGAAAACCACGTGACTTCGTGCCAAACCCAAAAAAATTAACAAAAGTGCGAGAGAAAAAAGTGCGGGTCACGGTTAAAGCTGTTCAGTCGAGTCGCAGATTTTGGGGCGAAAGTCGACCTCAGGCCCGGTGCAATTTTGGGCTGATAGAATGCGACTGCGAGATCGGGTCTCTCGTGGCCGGTTCGAAAAAGTTGTCGTCTCTGCTGTGGTGATGTCTGTCACTGCACTTAATAGGGCCAGAAACACACGGAAGTTAAAAATTTTAATGTTTGAGGGCTTTAGAAGTGAAAGGCACCATAAAAATAGGAAAAATAGAAAACTGAAGAGAAACCCTAGGGTCTGAAATAGCTGGATATGCAGGAATATATAAAACGACAGCGGTCGCAAAAGAAAACCCGTGTGGAGTCGCCAATTGTTAGTATGAATCTTTCGTCGTAAAAGACCACTTTAGCTACGCATAACAAATAGCCCTAACATCAATTATGGCTACCAAATATCTTTAAATCTGCAATCAGGTGATCTAAATAATGTTGCACAAATCCAGATCTAAGCATAAAAGACATTAAGCAGATAAAATAAAATGAGGCTCCATGCATCCAATAGACAAGACAAGAACGATGTATTTGAAAGAATTTTTATATTATATTGAAAAGGGGCACCTGAGAGGAAAACAAGAAAGGTGTTTTCCAGTTCTCCTCAATGGGATGGGTTCTTGATAGTCCTCAACACTTCAGATCTAGAATCTCTCTCTCTTGTTGGTATAGAAAACCCAGACAAACATAGAACTCAATGGGAGCTCACAAGGCAAAAATGGAGAAAATGTGACCAAGTGTATAGATCCAGAGTGATCTAATAGGCAAAAAAAGGTGACTAATGAATGGGGAAAACCCTTCTATTTATAACAAAATATTAGGGCGATCTAGAAACTTGGTGCATGAATAAAATATTATTAATCAAATTCTAGAACCACCCTTTAGGAATATTTTATTATATTTGTTGGAGGAAAAAGGATTTTTGACTTGGGTCAATTCCTTTATTTATAAATAATAAATAAATAAATGATTTATTTATCATTTTAGGGAAATGATGGGAATATAATTAAATAAATAATGGTTTATTTAATTATTAATGGATGATTTAGTCAAATTTAACTAAGAATATTATTTAAATAATGATTTAAATAACTTATTCTTAGGAAATAATTAAATAAATAAGGATTTATTTAATTAATTTCCTTGTTTTGGGTTAAATATGACCAGGAAATATAAACAAATAAGTTATTTCACATGGTGAAAGCAATTTTACTTAGGGTAAAATTGGTCTTACATGGTGTACTTGGGTTCATCTAATAATAATAGGTTAGATGACCAAAAAATGGTGTAACAGTCTCCAAAACAGGTTTTTGGGTGACTTAAATGGAAGGTGACTGATGGACGTTTGAACTCAGAATGATAGTGCTACAAGGATCCTTCTCTACTGCTATAACCAAACCTGCAAACAATACCTCTACTCATGCATTCATCGTCAACAAACATATCATAGAAATGATGGAAAAGATGAGTTGGATTTAACCATAACTATTTATGCACTTGAAACAAAAGTCTACCTTTGAACCTATAGCATATTCACGATAATCAAAGTAAAATATATCCTAACTTTTCCAAGAAATAATAAATTGAATATGTTTGGTCTATGGTGGAGGACCTTCCTCCTCAAGCTCCTATGGAAGAGGTGAGAGAGGGAGACTTGGAAATAGAGTTTTGATATTTTGTATGCTACCAAAATGCAATGAAATTAACCAACTACTGAAGAATAAAGGAAAGACACAAGTGTACACAAGAGAGACTACAGCCCGTAGATTGGGCCCTAACCCACAACCTCAGCTCCCTGAAATCAACTCTGTGAGAAAGAAACCAAAAGTTCATCTTATTTCATAACTAGACTCTTACATTATCAATGAAAGTAAAAAAAATGTCTAATACAGAGCCAAGAGTTCTCTAGCTACCTATAAAATCTGAATCTTAATGAGCTATTTCTCCTGTCTATTTATACAAGAGGGTAGCTACCAACATCTCCATAAAAGGTATGTCTTTGTTCCCTTGAAACTTGAGAGAAGTGGAGCTTGGCTCCCTCTTATCATCCATTTGCTCAGCTGCCTTTGACTTCGAGCTATTGGAGTAGGAACTAAATAGGTATCGACTGTTTCTAGGAGTTAAGAAGTTGTTCAACCTCCCTATGATTGCTCCTCGTTATATACTATGAGCCCTGACATGGAATCTCACCCAAAAATATAATTATTTCCTTCATTTCATGCATTTAAACCATATTAGGCTTCAAGCCATGACAATACTTTTTACATCGTTCTCACTAAGAAAAATATGATAAAATGTAATTAAATGAGAGAGAGAGAGAGAGAGAGAGAGAGTAAATAAGATAAAAAGGTGACACTATAACCCCTTAAAATATACCTAATGATGGCCCTCATCAGCCCCCATTAAAAACTTTGGAAAATAACCCCTTGAAATTTCACTTGATTGTTTGATGTTTTGTCTTATCCTCGTTGTCTGGATTTTATGCTTCTCGATCTTTCAAGGTTTAGCATGATGTTTTGGTCATTTAATATGGTGAAATCCCTTTTGTTATTTTTGGGATTATGTACCATGAAAGGATTTTTTTCTTCATGCATTTTACCATATGAGTACCCTTCCTTTCGTATCATTCCATGTTCATTGGATATATTTTAAGTAATTACATGCCCCTAACTGATCAATTTAAGGCTTAACACTTGTATTAAAATTTGATAATATCTAGCCAATGGTTAGGGTATACAAATATTGCAACCAATGACACATAATAGAACCCATTTCATGTGGTACATCGTATAGAGGGAATTTACTTCTTGACAACATTATGTCTTGGGACATATTTTTCTTCGATAATTAAAGTTGTCGCTTTCATTGCTTGATCTTCAATGGTTATTGCTCATCGATTCAAACAACTTATGCTTTCACTTCTTCAAGATCTCTCCGATGATTCACTTAGTTTTGATGCCTGGTTTCAAAAGTTACATCTTCTTAGATTGTTTTCTTCGAATACTTCACCTATACTTCACCTCTACAGTATATACAATGTTAATATAGACTACAATATTGTGTATGTTGACGCATATATATATATATATATATATATATATATATATATATTATCTATTAAATCGAAACCACTTTATTGTAAATATCAAAAGTATATATATATATATATATATATATATATATATATATATATATATATATATTTGTGTGTGTGTGTGTGTGTGTCAACACACACAATATTGTAATCTATATTAACATTGTATATACTGTAGAAACCCCACACACACACACACACATATATATAATGTTATTATAATATATCTAATCTATTAAATCGAACCACTTTATTGTAAATATCAAAAGTATTTATAATGTAGATATACACATTAACCCACAAAAACAGTCTAGAATTGAACCCATAATAACAAAGTGAACAAAACCAAAAAAATAAAAACCCATATGTATATATTGTATTATATTTTATATCATAAATTCCACCAATTAAAAAAAACATGTGAAGTATACCCAACAAGAATATAACATTTAACACTTATGAATAATTTTTGTACGTTGTGAAACCAATTAAAAATCCATATTTTATATCGTAAAATCCACATTAAAAAAAAATGTGAAATATAACTCAGTCACCAGTACAAAAAGAATATAACATTTAAGACTTATTAATAATTATACAAAAATAATATAACATTTAAGACTTATTAATATTTTTTGTACGTTGTGAAACCAACATTCAACAACACTCTATGATTGAATGAACACATTTTTAATTAACAAAAAGTGTGCGCAGTACGAGATGAAACAAAACCAAATATATTATATTATATAACTAAGAAAGGATAACGAATGGATGTGTTCACAAGGCGATGAAAATGATGTGATAAATATGATTTGACATAATTATTAAAGAAATCAACATTTCAAACTTTACGTGACAAGCATATATATCATGTGTATGGTTACAAAGAGCGTCAAATCTATATATATATATATTCAGTGTATAATTCAACGTGACCCCATGATATTCATCTCTTGAAGCGTTGGCCTATCAAAGTCATTCAATGGATCTTTCACACACTTAACGACACTTCGTTGTTGAGTTGAGTTGAAATGTGTGTCGATCGAGGAAGAAGGAAGCGCGTTTCGGAATAAGTCGAACTATTACCCACCGCCATGGTAACTATGTGTCACTACTCTTTTTCTCACCGGATTGATAATTGACCACAACGAATAATAATGCATGCCAACACATCTCAGTCCATTGGCATTTGACCATTTGGATGCAATTTTGTAGAAACAGGAAAGTTTAGTAAGTTGTAGTAGGGAGACGTCTCCGAAAATAGAGAAAATGATTGTGATCTTTTCTTTTTTCTTATTATTGTGTAAAATGTGTCTTTTCAAAGGAGGAGAAACAAAGGTTCTGCCTATAGTTGCAGCTATTATTTTGTCCTTATTCCAGTTATTTTTCACATATCCAACTTCTGTTTTGTGTTTGTAAGATGTCTCTATGCATTTGCAATTTAAATACTAATCAAATCAATATTTCGCACATTTTTGTAGTTGAAGTATTAATTTATTAATTTTGGCTATGTTAAATGATTGCATATATGATTTAGGGTTTAAGTGATATCTAGGAAAAAAAAGAGAACGCATTGTCTTTTTCTTGAAATGTTGATGCACTTATATATATTTATAATTGGAATGTCTTTAAATTATTAATGATATCATATTTATTATGAGGATTAGTTAGGAGTTTATTAGTTTCATCAAGATTTGGTTATCGAACTCATTCTTTAGATTTGATTTTCATGTAAATCAATTTGTTTACCATTTAAGTCTACATTGCATTTAGTTTTTACAACCATTTGCATTTAAAGGTTTCTTTCTCGTGAGAGGAAGAAATATTTGGCTAATAGAGCCATAAAACCCATCACGGACAACTACTCCAAATGGCTTGGGTTATCAAAAAACCCAAGTCTGGGTTGTCTCCTCCCATTGACAAGTGGTCATTTCTTCTTCTCAACAATAGCATAGTTGGTAAATCATTGGTATATTATGTGGGTGGTCGAGGGTTCAACCCAAAACACAAAACATGTTGGTTAATTTTAATATATTCACCCCATTTTATCGCATTATTAGCAAATTTTGGTGACGTGCGCCAGAATTCGGTGGTTCTATTGTAGAATCAACATTGATTTTCCATCAAGTTGTAGAACGTGCACTGAAACTGTGATTATGTCAAACAACTAATTTAATATATGATTTATTATAGTTTTTGCGGGTTTTTGAAGTCACTGTTAATCCAAATTGCTATCTGGAAGATGTTGGGAGATCAAGCTTCGCATTAGGATGCAACTAGACATGTTCGATGTTGTTTTGACTCATATTTGATAGTCATATTTTTTTTTTAGAAATCTATGAGCATGTTTCAGGTGTTTTGGAAGGGTTTTATTAACTAGATTGCAGATTTACTTGAGTAGAGTTTGGGACAACTATATGAAAACCAACAACAGAGATTGACATGAATTGTGTAACAATTGAGATGAGGTTTGCTGATTGTGTAGCAATGGTTGCAGGCTGCATGACATTATAGTGGTTGGAGGTTGTTTGAAAAGTATGCATATTGTAATAGAAGTTTGAGGTAGGTTACTTAATCAATGATATATTATGAACGTGGATCCAATTTAAAAGTGTGATGAAATAAAGGTCCATAAGGAAGCTAAGGAAGGAGATTTTAGATTAAATTAGGTTGCATCCTACTCATTGCAAAGTTTGGAGCCTCAAATCAGGTTGAACCCTAGGGTAGGTTCGAGCCTACTCACTATAGAGGTTGGATCCGTAATCGGGTTGTATCATATAGTGAGCATTTGCTTACATCTACGAGGTTAGTGCCTCAATCAAGTTGTATCCTACTGCAAGTTGCAGCTTGCATAATTTGGGGGTAGTTGACTCCCACAAGTTGACGCTTGCAAATTAATATAAAAGAATTAAAGACATAACACAAGAGCAGTTGGTGGTTTTCTCCTAATCATGCTTTCACCTAAAATTTTTATGTCTCCTTGTGATGTGATGTCCTTTATACTGTCTTTGTTTATGTTTCTTACTTGATGATGCACTATAATGGATAATGAGATAATATGCATAATGATTGACAAATGTTTTGTTAATTAATGAAGACTATGAAAGATTAACATTATGCTCAAAATTATTCACTCCCCCCTCTCTCAGTGTGATGTTTGGGCCAACAAGTGTTATAAGAGAAGGTCATCTTCAAGAATAGTTAACTACTGGAAGATGGATCAAAGCAATATGGACTTAGAAGCAACATCAGTTATGCTTCTATAATTTGAGCTAGAGGAGGTGAAGAGAAAGAATGAAACAATGTTAATGTAGTTAAGGCACAACTAGGAGAATTAGAAAATAAATTAACGAAGAAATATGACTTAATTGACCATAAAAAAAAACAAGTATGGAAAAAAAATCAAATAAGGGAATTCAAGAAGAAGATCAAGCCACAAAAAGTAGCAAGAGGCATAAAACCAGGTACTTGTTGATGATGCTGGAAATCCACCAATAAAGGGGGTCTCCTAGGTATGAAGTCCCAATTATACCTCACACCATTTGGAGTAGGAGCCCCACCTGGATGATATGTCTGACCAACAATATTCTTTAGGATTTTTCTTATCTGCAATTATTAACATAAGAGATTATGCAAAACAATCTTTGAAACAAACAAGTAAGTTGACACAGCGAGACCTACAATTTCAATGTATATAAGGTACTTTCACAAAAGGGAAATGGTAGACTAAGCTTCTAGAAGAAAAGTAATACTACTATCCTTAAATATACACAAAAGTGCATGAAAATAATTGTTGATTAACCTACAAAGTAGTTCACAAGATAACAACAATGATAAAATAAAATAACAAAGAACGTTCAACAAGATGCATACCAAAGCCAACAGAATAGCTCATTTCATCAGTATGTGTTATGGAATAAACATATACGACAAACAATGAAATAAAATTCTTACAATCATTCACAACATATGCATGAAAGTGTGTTGGCTGAAAGAGATTCATATATTAATTGAAACTCCCAAGATATACAATTATAACGATGCAACACTATCCCTGATAGTGGAACATTAAGTCACCACTTTATCCTCCAAAGAATGATCTTCTCTCCTATGCCAAGCTAGAGAAGCCACAAGGAAAAATCCAATGTCCCCTCTCTTGAGGTACGAGGGTGTATTTATAACAAATTTGGTGAATCTCTACCTCCCATGTGACCCTTGACCTCCCTCATGACTCTTGAGCTCCTATATGAATTTTCGAATTCGAATTCCTATATAAGATCAGCTAATGTAGAAGAGTGCACTAGATATGCCTCTAATGGTGCGCCAAAGTGTGTCACATGTAGGAGCGAAAAAAATCAAAAGCAACACTTGTGAAAATAAGAATAAGTGAAAACGACACTTAAAAATTTGAAGAAAGTGAAATGCACACTTGAAAAATCTAAAGAAAATAAAAGAGACACTTCTGAAAGTGAAAGAAAGAAAAACTAACAATCGTGAAAGTGAAAGTGACACTTACGAAAAAAAAGTGTACAAAAGTGATAGTTGAGAAAACTCAATGGGATGATGGTACATTTGAAACAAATATTGAGAGAGATTTTTAATCTAAATTGCACACAAACTGCCCACATGGATCACGTAGTCACTGTCCCTGTTACCTACGAAACCATTAACATCAGGTACTACATAATGTTTAGGATTTGTGCAATTCCTACCCTTTATGATTGTGCAATCACTATTTCTATATAGTGCACAAGAATTGTTATCAAGGATGGCACAATGATTACCTTCCTAGGGAGACACTAACTACTAAGCTTGGTAGGAAGAAGTGTGCTTCTGAATTCATTAAAAAGCTTGGCATGTGTAAGAAAGCAACTTCAATAGTTAGAATCTCAGAAGAATGCTTGAACACTTACAAAATCATCAGTTGAACATGTAGCGAATATGATCAACTTAGCACAACAAATCGTAAGATCCTAAGGAGGCTACAAAATTCAAATGTAGGAAAAATTTTGGTGGGTTTTTATCGCATCGATAATACTTGGAGACACACTGGAAGAACTCCAACTTCTCTGTTTAGGTATTCTTTTAAAAGTGAAGTCTTAGCCCTTTAGGAAGTACTGATTCGTCATCTAGATCACCTCATCTTCCCCATTTATCTTGGTTATAAATATAGTCTCTCCTATCCCCTTTCTTTGCTAAACACATTTACAAGGCTTACCATATCTCAATTTTTTAGTTTTTGGAGAACGATAGCATATATTTGCGAGTTTAATATGATCAAAGTTTTAGTTCCATCTCTCGTGTTTCTCGATTACCAGCAGACCTGTTCAATTAACTTACGAATTCATTGCAAGAACACAAGCATATCTTCACTATTAGTGAGCCTATTCAATACTCCAACAAAGTTTCTTTCTTTGCCTCTATGTGCAAGAAGCCTTTCTTTTCTTTCACCTCTTATTTTATTTTAATATGCTCATTGGAATTTTATCAGCATTCATATCGCCAGGGTGGAGGAGGGATACCAACTTATTGAGAGAAAGAGAGGTTATTCCTTCAAAGATGGTTATATACCTATGAAATTAATATTCTCACTCTTATTTTTCTCTTTTACCTCCTCTAATCGATTGGATCAATAAAAAAACACTATTTAATTACCATATCGATTCAAGGAATGAAGATCCGAAAATAGATATCGGAAATGATGGTTCTACTTATATATTTTGGTTTGAATGAATCATATTTTCCATTTAGACATCATTAACCTTAAATATATATAGCCCAAACAAAGAAGGGGATCACAGACTAGCTAGGTGTTGTTTGTCATCACAGTAGCCCTTTCAAAACTTTGCCACAATGTCTTTCGATCCAAGAAAGAGTGGTTTCCATTCATGGTATTACGAAACAAAACACGAAAAAAATACATGACACGTAAAGAGAATAAAAAGTAGGAAAAGAAAACAAGTGTAATATTGAAATGAAAAATAACATGCAAGACAAAAAACAGGGAAATAAAGAAAATGCAAGACTAGATGAGGAACAAAATGCATGGGTCAATATTATGCAAAGGAGAAGCTAAATTATTCTAGGCCTACTCCTAATCTAACCAGCTAGAAGGCCAGGGGTAAGTGAAGTGAAACTATAATGTAACCATTCAATATACTCCTGACTTGCACGTAGAAGGATATGGGAAATTAGTACCAATATAAAGCAATGTACGAAAATAAAGATATGATCGTAAATAATTTGCACAAGAAATTGAAGGTCTTGTCTACTAGAACAAAGATGTGACATACCAACTAACTCTGCAATCCTGCCTTTTAGATTAGAACAATAGTCCTACACACCTCGAAACCTTCTCGTGAATGTACCTTCTTCCATGTTCTCATTCTTAACAAGCATTAAGAAATACCAAAACTTATCATTTGTGACAGAGCTTGCTAAGTTAGATGTTTTCAGCCAATCATAAATTCAATCACGGAATTCAAAAGAATCCTTTTCAAAACCATGAAACCCTTGGAAAAATGAATTTTCAGTCCATGCATTGTTTTGAATGGACAAGTGTACCTCTATCTCCTAAAGATTATGGGGAGAATCTTCTAAAGAAAAGACAACCTGATTTCATTCACAAACCTTGTCAAAATAGTGAGGACCCAACATAACCATCAACAAAGGTTGAAGTGCCTCAACTATTTGGCAAGCATTTGAATAATGAAATGATAAATCATAAAGATCAATGGGTTCAATGATGTCAATCAATGTAAAACAACTATCTTCAAATATACTAGTGGGAAAATGATAATTCAAATGATAGTTGTTAGATCTAGTGTTATGATTAGATTGGTGGCTTTACATACAAATTCTTGATTCTCGATCAATTCCCTTTGTGTCTTATTGGATACCATAATAGGAATATGAAAGCTTAGAGAATTAAAAAAAATTGTTGGCCTTGTGAATCTGGGAAACTGATCAAGATAACATCTTGACAAAAGTTTAGAAGCATATGTCAAATCAAACCTAGTATTCATATTAACACGAGGGTTATGATTTACCTAATGCTTCAAGAATTGAATGAAATGAAAAAGGATTGATTATGCCAAAGAAAAAATGATTAGCTTTCAAACATAGACATGGAGAATAAGGATTTGATTTCCAAAAAGAGAGTTCGATAGGGAGAGATATTTCGGGAGATTATAATTTATGTATTGATAGTCAGGATGGATTATTTCAAAGATATGTGTATATATGAAAGGTACATACTCCAATCCTAGATTTTATACAAGGGATTTTCATAAAGAAGAATGATCTAAGCAAGAATATTCAACTCTTTCTTGAAGATTAATAAGATTAACTTGAAAATGCTAGAAATCCTTCAAGAGTCAGCTTAGATCCAATGAAACAAATATGAGAGAATAATTATGCGCGAGAATTTTAATTTGACCTTGTTCATAGACATCATCTGGATTATGATATCTTTACATAACCATCAACTAAAGTTGAAGTGTCTTGACTTCCTGACAAGTCCCTAAACATTCAAATGTTGAATGACTGAATTTTGAAAGCATGGTCATGTTAGCATTTGTGCGAAGACAATTGTCACTAATTATTTTAGCAAGATCCTTATTCATCAAATGGTAGATGTTAGAATAAAAAATTTCATGGGATCTCTCAAAACCACCAAACAGATTACCCAAGTTGTAAAAAAGGTTTTCAATGATTACCGCATCACATTCTCCATCATGGGAAACCCTATCACCTTATGTGGGATTCAAATTTAATTCATTATCATGCATATTAGAAGAACATGATATATCAATTGATTCATTACACACATCTCCACATAATGGTTGGTGAGCCGAGGAAGAAATTTATATGAGAAACTATCTATGATCATATCATATTTTATATTCAAGCTTTGCAAATCCAAGTCTTCTTGAGAAAAAAATATATCATCCAATACACTAGGGAATTGATCACCATGCATATCATTGGAGTCATTCTCTTCAAGGTGATGGTTTCCCAAGAGTTCATTTTGGTTGAGGATTGAATCCAACTTGACTGATTACTGAGATGTTGTGATTCTTGATCAACAAAGAATGTAGAAACATCATTTTTACATAGAGGAATTTGGAAAATATAAGATAGATTGAAAGTGTCTTTATCCTCTTTCTCCTCTACCTGTGAAATTTCACCACCTTGTACCTAATTACCATATGAACCAACAAATTGAGAATAAAAAATATATGGAGAAAGTATTGGTGGAGAAGATTGATTAAATGAATCAAGCTACAAAGAACCATGAGATTTAGATGATTAAGGGTGATAGGTATCCCTAGAAGAAGCAATACTTTCAATCAGATCGAATGCATGATTAATATTATGCTCATTAATGTCATTTGAAGGAATTAAGGGATCAATCTTCACCTCAGGCTCCTTGGACTTATTAGAACATTCAAAGTTATTATGGATAAGATCTTTTCCATAGGAAGCAAATGAAGGTGGCATAAGTGGATTAGAAATTCAATATTTAGATTTCCCAACTCCAACATCATCATAAGATACCACCTTATTTGGTAATGAAAAGGAGGAGGAGGAACAAAAGGAAGAGTAGGTTCCTCCTTTGTAAATTTAAGTGGCCCAAGATCGAGATAAGCTAGGTGTCTTGCAAAAGTTTTAGATTTAGATGGTTCTAAAGAAATTTGAACTAAATACTGAAACTTTTGATTCATAATATCCTAATCCACATCTTCCTCTGAAATTCATAGCAAATATGAAGAAATAATTCCATAAAATCCTTTAATGATTCATCAAATTTAATTCTAATGGCTGAAGTTTCCTCAGACACGTAATATTATTAATCATAAAAACAATTACATTTGGAATTATGCAAGAGTTTACACCCAAACAACTAAAACACTCTTGCAATGAGCTATTTATATGCTCAATGTCCTAACCACCACTAATTATGGATCACTTATTAAATAACAAGTGTCCACTTACATTAAATGATATTCCAAATAACTAGCTAAAAAAAAGCCTAAGATACGACACATTTGGAGAGTCATATCTTGTTACAACAATATGCCAATTCTAAATGTCTCCATTAAATAATTAAATATTCTAGAATAATAATTATTAATTTAATATCTTAAATTAATAATTATTTTATTCCAACTTTATAACCTATGATAATATTTTATTTTTTGGATCATCTAACATTCCCCCCTATGATCCAAAGATACATTACAAGAGATACCAAGTTCATCCCTGAACTTAGTAAATTTTATTCTGCCAAGAGGTTTCATGAAAATGTCGGAGGTTTGATCTTCTGAAGGACAATAAATTGGCTTGATGACGTCCTTTGTAATGAGTGATCTGATATGACGATACTTGGTATCCACATTCTTTTTATTTGAATGAAAAACTGGATTCTTGGCAAGATTTATTGCTGACTGATTGTCAATGAATAAAGAAGTAGCTTCTGTTGGAGAAATTCCCAAGTCCTATAAAACTCGACGTAACCATACAATCTCACATGATGCTTCCCATGCTTAAATGTACTCTGCTTCTGCTGAAGAAGTGGCCACTGTAGCTTGCTTCTTGCAACTCTAGGAAACTACAGCTGACCCCATGTTCATCAAGTAACCTGAGGTTGATGCCTTGTTATCAATACTGCCAGCAAGGTCGGCATCTGAAAATCCACCAAGTACAAAATTTTTAGTCTTTTTGTAAAGAAGACCAAAATATTTTGTTCCTTGGATATAAAGAGGAACTCTTTTAGTTGAATTCCAGTGGCTATCTCATGGTTCCTGCATAAAGCGAGAAAGAATACTGACGGCATAAGAAAGATCTGGTCGAGTAGTTGTCAGGTAAATAAAGCTACCAATCAACTATCGATAAGAAGTGCTATTCACCATTTCCCCCCTTTCAAATTTTGAAAGTTTCAAGTTTTGTTCCATAGGGGTAAGGACAGGCTTGCAATCCTACATTCCAAATCACTGAAAAATTTCTTCTACATATTTACTCTGAGAAATGAAGATCTGATGTGGACATTGGAATACTTCAACTCCAAGATAGTAGTGAAGTAGTCCCAAATCTGTCATCTTAAAACCTGCATGTAACTCCTTTTTCACCTATTCAATGTGATCATCATTGTTGCCTGTGATGATGAAATCATCAACATACATAACCAAAATCACCATATTTTTACCATGTTGGTGTACATACAAGGTATCATCAGAGTCACTGCGATGAAAACCAAATTTGTGAAGGTATTCATCCATTTTGGCATCCCAAGCTCAAGGAGCTTGTTTTAACCCATATAAAGCCTTTATTAGTTTGCAAACTTTATGTTCTTGTCCCTCAATTTCAAAACCTGGTGGTTGTGTCATGTACACTTCTTCCTGTAAATCGCCATTGAGAAAAGCACTTTTTACATCCATTTGATGAACTTTCCATCCTTGTTGAGCTACTAAGGCAAGTGTGAGGTAGATGGTGTTCCATTTAGCTATAGGAGCAAACGTTTCCTCATAATCTATCCCTTCCTTCTGCGCAAAACCTTTAGCAACAAGTCTTGCTTTATACTTGTCAATATCACCATTTTTCTTGTACTTAATTCGATAAACCCATTTGCATCCAATAGGTTTAACATGCTGAGGACAATCAACAAGTTGCCAAGTGTTGTTGTCTTGAACTACTTGATATTCATCAACCATTGCCTGTTTCCATGCTTTATGTTTTACTGCCTCTTGATAAGAAGAAGGTTCAGTAAAATCATTTGCTATCAAAGCAAAATTTCCTTCATTTTGTTTTGATCCCCTTGTTCCTGTTTTATTTTTTTCATTAGGCCTTACATCTTTCAAAATTTGAACTGCCCATTTCAGCAATTGATATTCACTGGTTTGAGCTTGTGAAAAATCACCATCATTAAGAAGAGGGTTGATGTAAATTGATGTATGTTGATCAACCGCAGGTTCTGGGGGCCGAGAGTCATTATCAGAAGAACTGCTACTACTAGGAGAGTTGGATGAACTGCTAGAAGACCTGGATGGCGCTGATGAAGAAGACGGACTGGATGAATCATCATCAGATGAAGGAAATTCAAGTTCATACCAACTTGGTGAATTTGGTTGAATTTGTAAATTTTCGTTTCTTTTTATCAGTTTTTGTTTCTAAATTTTGAAGAAGACTTTCAACTTCTTCAACACTCTTACTCTCATTTTCATCAAAAAACCTATCTCTGCCTACAATAAATTTCCCATTCGACAAAATTCGGTACCCTTTCTTCTCATTAGAATACTCGATCATTGTGCACGTCAAGCTTCGTGCATCAAGCTTAGTTCTTTTTTCCTTTGGAACTAAGGCATAGCAGACTAATCCGAAAACTCTGAGATGCTTAACTCGAGGTTTGAATCCAAACCATGCTCAATAAGGTGTGATTCCGTCTAAAGACGTTGTGGGAGATTTGTTTCTCAAGTAGACAGCAGTATGAACTGCTTCAGCCCAATATGAAGGACTTAATTTTTTGAAAGTTAACATAGATCGCGCCATTCCTAACAAGGTAAGATTCATTCGTTCTACTACCCCATTTTGCTACAGAGTGTAGACATTGGTAAGATGTCATTTTATGCCATTATCCATGCAAAATTTTTTGAATTCATTTGAAGTGAATTCTCCACTGTTGTTAATTCTAAGAGTGCCAATATTCTCCTTTACTTCATTTTCAATAAGCTTACGAAAAGTTTTGAACTTTTCAAATGCTTCTGAATTTTGCTTCAAGAAATATACCCAAGTCATCCTGCTAAAATCGTCAATAAAAAGTAAGAAATATCTGCAACTTCCAAGTGAAGTTGGGAAGGGTCCACAAGTATCACTGTGAACCAACTGCAAATGCCAGTTTTTTTGTATGCCATGAACCTGTAGGAAAAGTCTCTCGATGTTGTTTTCCAAAAATGCAAGATTCACACTTTGCATTTTCCCTTTTGAAGGTTGGAAGTCCTTTAACCATGCCCTGTTTTTGTAACTGAGAGAGACTGTCAAAGTTGAGATGGCCATATCTGACATGCCATAATCTAATTGGTGAAATATCTATACTTGCTGTGCCTACAAAGTCAAAATGTCTTGGAATAACTGCCCCTTTCATCCTTAACAGTTTTCCATCTTCACAACATGTGAGTATTGTTTGCATTTTCTATTTGACTGAGTTGATTTTAACTAAGCCATCTTCCATAATTACTGTATGTCCTGCTTGTCGAATCGTGACTAAGGACAACAAATTTTGCTTGAATGTTGGGACATACCAGACATCTGAAATCATTTTTTCTCCGATTCCTGGTAAAAAAAATTTAACTACACCTTTTCCTGAAGGAGTATGTTTGGTTTTGTCAGCAAGATAGATTGAATTCAAATGAAATTCTTTGAAACTCCAGAAGAAGTCACGTTGAAATCTCATGTGTTGAGTTGCGCCTATATCAAGAATCCATGCATATTCATAATCACTTCAGAGAAAGCTTGAAACATGTAAAGTTGTTGCTTCTGTTTTGGTGAAGACATATTCGGAACTATCAGGATCATCTTCATCATTAGAAAACTATGTTGAGTTTGGATGAAACTTACAAATTTTCTCAATATAATTTCTACAATCTGCTACATAATGACCAACTCTGTTACATCGCCTGCAAACAATTTGACTCAAATCGGTGCCTCTTCCCTGAGACTGTCCTCTACCTTGAGACTGTCCTCGACCTCTACTTTGTTCTCTGTTTTGAGTTTTTCCTCTTCCTGGACTCTGTCCTCTGCCTTGATGATATCCTCTATTTTGATTGTTGCCTCTGCCTTGAAAAATTCTTCTTCCTGAATTGGAGCCTCTGTTGGAATTGTTTCCTCTGTGTTGACTATGACCATGACCTTCAGCTGCTTGATTTGGATTGAAATTAGCTCTTCCTCTATTTCTAGAACTATTAGCGGAGGAGTTGCTTGAATTGGCATTGGTGAAGAAGACATCTTCCCCAATCTGCTTCTTCTTCCCAAAAATTTTATCATGTTGTGCTAACATGTCACTCAATTCATCAAATTTGATCCTCTCTAACTTGCCAATGACTTGAAAAGTTTCCAAAAAATGAGTATATGATGATGGAAATCCAGCAATTAAAATTGTAGTTAAGAAGATTTCATCAACAACTTGAAAGCCAACATTGATGATTTCTTGCTTAATGTTTTTAAGCCGTGAAATGTACTCAAGGAAATCACCACCTTCATTTAATTTCTGTTGAAGCAATTTTAATTGAAGATCAACCTTATTTTATTCAGGTTGTGTATCAAAGAGATCTTTGAATGTATGTAAAGCAGCCCATGCATCTGAAGAATTCTCAATGTGTATGTACATTTCATTACTAACTGAAGCTTTTATAAGAGTTAATGCCTCAGCATCTTTTACTTCCCATTTTGCAAGTGAAGCTGGATCTGTTGGTTTATTTGGCTTAATGTTGCCATCACAAATTTCATGCCATAATTCATTAAAAATAAGATTGCTTTCAATTAGACGTCTCCATGTCTTATAATATTTCACTCCTTCTAGCTTATCAGATTCAGAGAATAGATTAATTAACTTCGACATTGGAGTGTTGAAGCAGTGCACCAAAAGAATCAAGCACAAAAAATCGAGCAACTTGTCACATAAAACACGCCACGTGAAAATGACACACGTCACACAAAAAAAGATCTATCGGGGCTTGTCCTTGACCCTCGTATAGTAGTTGAAATAGGAGAAAAATGATTGAGCTTTGCACTTGGCTCTAGTCAATTTCTCAAATATTTACAAAGTAACTTTCAAAATTTGACTTTTACAATGATGCTCTTACACAATCTGGTAAAAAAAAAATGTTACCCCCCTCCCCCTCAAAGGAAAATTACTTTGAGTCACACTTATCTCTCTAGAAACAAATTACAAAAGAAAAACAAATCTCCTTATTACTCCAAAAAATTACAAATAACCTTATTGCTGCATAAATATTACAAAATCCTTATTACTCCAATAAAAAATATTACAATGTTCTTCAAAACAAATTCTACTTATTCCTCCAAATACAAAGTGCTACTTCACCTTATTGCTCCAAAGTGCTACTTCACCTTATGATCCCAATTACAATTTTGATTTAAAAAAATATAACTCCAATGGGTGCACACATGGAAAAGGGGCATAGCGACTGTTAGAGGTCTAATATTCGGTGTTGAATTTCTGCTCTTTATAACTGCGTGGAGAAATTTTTTTAAAAAATAGATCAACTGTTTGAATCCTGCATGGAGGCACCAGCAGGTTCGGATCCGGCAGGTTGGACCAGTGTTTGTAATTGCATTGGAGATAGCAGATCAACTGTTCAAATCGAATGGCGTGTAGTAACAGAGTACAAGCCTACCGAGCTTCAAGATGTTGCAAGAGACCCTCACCTCGGTATTTCTTGAATTCAAAGTACGTTCAGAAATAAATTGAAAATTATATATTTATTTAAATTCAGTGTCAGACGCCACTGTTCTTCTTAGCTTTTGCTTTTTCCTTGTTGGTGGTGGGCGTTATGAAAGCTTGATGAACATGTAACTCGTGAAATATCAGAGTATCTCGTCTGAATCTCGGAGCCGAAGCCTAGGAGCTCGACATCACTAAGAACTATTTTTCCCTTCACGTGTTGAGCAAATTGCAGGACCAATATGGGTAGCATTGGAACCAAGTATGATTTTTCAGTTACAACATTCTCCCCTGATGGATGAGTCTTTCAAATAGAGTATGCAACAAAAGCTGTTCATAATAGCGAAACTGTGATTGGCATAAAGTGCAAAGATGGGATTGTTTTCGGTGTGGAGAAGCTCATTGCTTCTAAAATGCTACTAGAAGGAGTTTTTAGGTCAGATTGTTGAATTCGGTAGAAACTGTCACACAAATTTTTCAAAAAAAATGATTTTAGAATTTACAAATCTAAAATCAATAATAAAAAGTTATTTTCCTTTTAAAAAAAAAAATTGACAAAGTCCATACCAATCATTTGTTGATCAATTCAATGGAATTTTCCAAGAACTTGTAGAGCTGGAATCTGCTCCTCACATCCACTGCAGCATTACCATAGCTTCGATACCATAATAATGGTTGAAGTGTCCTCAACACGTAATATTATTAATCAAAAAAACAATTACATTTGGAATTATGCAAGAGTTTACACCCAAACAACTAAAACACTCTTGCAATGAGCTATTTATATGCTCAATGTCCTAACTACCACTAATTATGGATCACTTATTAAATCAAAAATGTCTACTTACATTAAATGTTATTCCAAATAACTAGCTAAACAAAAATCCTAAGATACGACACATTTGGAGAGTCATATCTTGTTACAACAATATGCTAATTCTAAATGTCTCCATTGAATAATTAAATATTCTAGAATAATAATTATTAATTTAATATCTTAAATTAATAATTATTTTATTCCAACTTTATAATCTATGATAATATTTTATTTTTGGATCATCTAAAAAATTCTAATTTGATTAATCCTCTTATACATATTTTGATAATCATACATGTCAAAGGCTTGATGAAGCTCCTTGAAGAGTTTTTAAAATGAACTAAAAGAAGAACATGGTAAGGTATGGCACCATTTCTTAACTCGGCCTTCATGTTTGAGGGTGAATAATTTACAAGTATAATATTCATAATTCACTTTATGAAAATCACAAAACTTAAGAAATGATAGTGTATGTTTAGCTATAGATGTTTCACCCTCACCATTGAACTTCAAATGTGATAAGTCATGAACTAGTTCCGTGGGGACTTTAAGGTTTTCTCTATTATGAAGCATTCCAAGATTATGATTTGGGAATGAGTCATTCAATGTCAGAGATTAAAAATAGACTCAATGGGATCAACTTGCCATCTAACCCTCCTTCAATTGCCAGCTATTGACGATTTTGGAAACATGCTAACAAAGGGGGTTCAGGTGTGTGTAGGATGTAAGAATAAGTAGATCTCAAAAATTGACTAAGTGTGGGATCAATGGAACAGGAGAGAACAAACAATCCAAAAAATATCCAAAACAGTGGTCTCCCACATGTACACCATCGAACACAAACTAAGTAAAAGAAAAGTACCCAAAATCAAATTCATAACTTGAAAAAATAGGAAAGTGACAGTTATATCTAAGTGTGACAGTTGAAACATAGCTTTGTGACACTAAGAATACAAGTTCCGACACAAATGTCAATTGCAACCAGAAAGTGCACTAAGCTATGGGACAATGTCTAACACATATTCTTATGATATATAAGATCATCAAATGGATAAGAGTTCACTAGAGCTACCTCTAGTGGAGCGTCAAAGTGAGACACATGAAAGAGTGAAAACAATCAAATGGGACACTTGTGACAGTAATAATAAGTGAAAAAAACACTTTAAAAAGCTAAAGAAAAGGAAAACCACACATGTGAAAGATAAAGAAATAAAAAGAGACATTAGAAAAAAAAGAAAGAATGTAAAAATGATAGTCACGAAAGTGAAAGCAACACTTATGAAAACAAAAACGCTCAAAAGTGACATTTGAGAAAACTCACTAGGGTGATGGTACATTTGCAACTAAGAGAGAGAGAGTCTGTCAATTGAAATTGCACACTAACTATCTACATGGATTGCGCAGTCACCATCCCTGTCACCTATGGAAGCATTGGAATCAGGTAATACACAATGTCTGCCATTAAGGACTGTGTAATCACAATTTCTAGAGATTGTGCAAGCATTGTTCTCAAGGATTGTGAAATGCTTATCTTCCTAGGAAGACACTGACTACTAAGCTTGATAGGAAGAGGTGCACTTGTGAATGCATCAATAAGCTTGGCATGTGTAAGCAAGCAACTTGAGTAGTTAGAATCTTAGAAGAATACTTGAACACTTAGAAAATCATCAATCGACCATGAAGCGATTATGATCGACTTGATATGACACATCATAAGATCATGAGTCTCCAAAATTCAAGTAGAGGAAAAAATTTGGAGGGTGTTTGTAGTGGTGACAAATATAGTACCATAAATTATTTTACGGTTATTTTTTTATATGTCATTCATTTGGTCATAGGTAAATTACTTACAAAATGGAAAAAAAAAAAAAAAAAATCGGTCTTATATTATATGCTCAAAAGCAAAAATACAAGTGGTATGTTGACAATGGTTGCTCAAGGCACATTACTGGGGATCTAAGTAACATCATTAGCATCAATGAGATAGAAGGAGGTAAAGTAATTTTTGGAAACAATGCACCCAAAAAAACCATCACAAAAGGTACCATTACCATCAATGAAGGAAGAACTAAAGAACAAGATGTATTATGCATTGACGATCCAAAGCACAATATTTTGAGTGTCAGTTAAATTTTTTATCAAGGTTTTGATTTCATATTCAGTTCCAAGCAATGTAAAATACAAAATCTAAAAACAAGAAAATTAGTAACGAAATCCATCAGAAATGATAACAATAAATATATTCTGGATGGATCAAGGATCAAGAGAAACTGTGATAAAGAATACAAGATTGTATCTCACTATCTTCAAATTGGTCATTATGCATCTAAATGTTTTATGCTAAGATGAATGAAAGTAATGATGAATCAAGAGTCAAACATAAGTATCAAAAAGGGAAGAAAACATGGAAGGAAAATATATTTTATTCAAAGGAACAAAGTGACAATGAATGCAATACAAGTGTGTCAAATGAAGAATGAAATGAAATTTTATTTATAGCTATAGTTGAAGAACTTGAAGCAGAAGTGGATCTTGAAGGGGACCTTAGAATTACCTTGAAGGAAATCAGAACTCTCCAAAAAAGAGAAGGACAACTGATGCAAGACAAGACTATAAATGAAGATACTATTGCTTCTCTTAAATTAGAACTAGAAGAAGAAAAAAGAATACATGAATATCTATCTGAACATTTGAACAAGAAAGGGAAGATTTTTGAAAGATTATAAGAGGAAGTTGTTCTACTAGGAGAAGAATTGGAGTATCTCAATTCAAAATTCAAAAGAGGCATTGAATCTTTAGATAATATTCTCAACATGCAAAGATCCCCACATATCAAGATAGGTCTTGGCTATCAAGAATTGGGGCATCTAGAGATGATGTCCCCCCTAGCTCATCAAGTCCCAAAAATATTGATCATGATTTTATAGCATCAAGAAGCGTCTCTCATGAAGATACAAAGCAATAAGTACATCTATCCAAGTAGGTTCATTCCAATGTTTTTCAAAGAAAATCCATAAAATAGTAGAATACGAGGAGCCAAAATATGCAGGGATCCACAAAAAGAATAATTCAGGAAAGACAATTAAAGCATCCAAAAGAAATAATCATGGATAGGTGCTAAAAGAAAATAAATGAATATGGCTCATGAAAGAGTTGAACAATAAGGAAACATGACCCATCTAAGAAGCATTTTTAGGAGATCGAGATCTCTTTCGTTGCCGAGGTATCAAAGAAAGTTTATTGTTTATTATTACTCATGTACTAAGTTTAGACATAAAGCATAGGATTGTTGGACCAATAATGTGGCTGGGTATAGAGGGTATGATCAAGTACCTAGATGGTGACAAATTAATAAAATAAAGATAATGTTTCAACCATGTCAACAATTATTGAAGACCAATATTGAATGTCACATATGTCCTAATGAAGGTCACATTTCTTGAGATTACATACTTAATTCTAGATGGTACAACAAAGTGGGATGGAGAAGAGGTCAAGGGGGACCTTGAGTAGGTCTAATTCCTGAGATATAATCCCTTGATAAAAGCTTATTCAATATCATATTTCAACATATCAAAACTTGAAGAGGTCATTATGAGGAGAGTATATTTGTTGATGGTGATATTTCAGATGTAAAATAATACATGGATATAACAAAACATGAATGGAGCACGATCTCAGGGGGATTTTAACAATAGTGGTACCATTATCTCATAGGGAGAATGAGAATATTCACAATAAAGAAACAAAATCATAGTTTTAGGAGAATCATGTAGCAAAATCATGGTCTCAAGGGGAGGCTATATGGTATAAGGAAAGGAGAATGCCTCATGACATGTCCACATGATCACCTAGGAATGAGTTCTCATATAGGCTCATTTGCATGAAAAGTTACATACATATATCTGTGGCCCTTTTCCATTGATGTCAAAGGGGGAGAGATTGCAAACATTAATGAAAACAAGAGAGATGGCAAGCATTGCACTTATTCTTGTAGTAGGGAGAGATTACAACACATTACTTAGAGCTCTTGATTTACTTTGACATCCAATGACCATCAATTTCTAGAGGTGTTGTCATTAATGTAAAAGTGGGAGATTGTTGCACATTGTGTTGTCATTAATGAAAACAAGATTTCGGTGATGTTAAAGGGGATGTATGGGTAGTAGCAACAAGACCATCTTTGATGATCACAGATCCAACAATGCTCTTCATGAAACAATATGACCTCTTGATCTTTCATAAGGTTTGATTACAAGTGGATATGGGAACTTGAAGTATTCTGAGTTCTGATTCATTTGAGTTTATAAAATGATCTTACTAATAGCATGGTTGCATAGTGCTTGTCGATACCTTTGCAACAATACATTATGCTTAGAAAAATTTATCCCAAATGAAAATTTATGACATGTTGAAAGTTAGCAGTAGTTGGGGAAAAAATTAAAAGGCCGAACTATAGGACTAAAACACAAAAATTGGTTTGGTTAAATATCATGCAAGTCTGGAGTAGATCCACTATTTTCTTAGTAGATCAATGGTGGCAAGCATTAAAGCATACTCTCATTAACACATTTAAATGTCATGCAAGTTCCCATCCAATCAATGGATTTGTCTAGAAAAAATGGATATATCAATGGATATACCATGGGGTTTAACCATCTCCTCAAGAGCCAATTACGTATTAACATGTGGATGTATGGCATTGGCCCCCATTTCTTTTAAAATAAAAAATTCAAACTTCTCCAGGAATAACTGGTCAGCCTCCATGGTTCGAAAAATATAAATATAATGCCTCTCATGCTTGAGAATATATGGATTTGGAAAATCATATGATCCTCTGTGATTTGAAGTGAGCACCTATGGTCGAAGAAATATTTTATATTTTTTGGTGTTCTAGTTTCTTCATCGAACAATTATAGGATGGGTGATTTCTAAATTTGGGTGTGATCCCATAGCGAAGGTAAAGCATACAATGATCACCATTGTAATGAGGGTTGAGCACATTGTTATTGTATTAAACCTTGACAGATTCCATCTTTCATACAATGATCACCATTGTAGTAACTCTGTGACACAGTGGGAGACTGAGCTTGTGGAGGCCAAGCATATAACATCATCGTAGCTCCATGACACAATGGGAGGTCTATTTGATGGAAGTTGAGCATATAGAAAACACCACAAATTCGTGACACAGTGGGAGGATAAGCTGGCAATCATATAGACAACACCATAGCTCTGTGACACAGTGGGGAGGCTAAGTTAGTGGAGGTCAAACATATAAACAATACTGTAGCTCTATGACATAGTGTGAGGTCATGGTTATAGAGGTTGAGTGTATAAATACTACTGTAAACTTCCTAGCTCTATGACATAGTGAGAGGGAAGGTTGATGGAGTCCAAGCATATAAAAATCATCGTAGCTCCACGGGAGGTCAAGCTCACAAAGGACTGGTGTATAGATATCACTATAAAATCTGTATCTTTGTCACACAATGTGAGACCGAGATAGTGGAGGTCGAGCATATAGATATTACCATAAACTCCTTGGAAGGTAGAGAAAAAGCTTTGTGATACAATGGAAGGGAAAGAAACATATATACACATACATTACCAACATCATATGCATTATTGTAACTATGGTCAATGAGTTGTTACAATCACCATAAGGAGAAGATTTTTATATCAACAATGTCGTATGTGGAACCTACTATATGCATGACATGGAATTAGACAATCATCGATGCAACCGTAGATCTGAGAGATGACTTGAAAATGGACTCACGGAAGGTGAAAATTCAACATGTTCATCGAATATAATAGTTGTAACATATTAAAATGTGGATCAATTTTTTTCCAATGAAAACTAACATGGAAATTAGTAATTCATTGTTATAGTATATGGGTGGTCGAGGGTTTGACCCACAACACAAAACACGTTGGTTAATTTTAATATATTTTCTCCCTTTTTTTGCATTGTTAGAAACTTCTAGGTACCTTTTCTAGAATCCAGTGGTTTTTTTGTAGAACCGGTTTTGATTTTCCACTACAAAGAAAAGACCCTCTAGCAGAGATTTTTGCATAAGGCCCTATAAAAATAGCCCAAAAATATGTTTTTAGTAGAGGTCACTAGCGAAGTTGGGTGGGAAGATATTTTAGTGAATTTTTTTTAACGGTGTGTCTATAAATACACTAATGCACTAGGGTGTTACTATACCTATATGCACCGATGCTTGATATCATATGGTGCACTGTGGTAGTGTTTTTTTTATAAAAATAAAAAAAGAATGGTGCGCTAAGTACATAATGTGCATCGGTGTGTATGCTACTCGACGGCACCAGAAAGGGTTAAATTAAAAAAAAAAAAAAAAATCGGTTGTAAAACTTATTTTTCCTAGTCTGGTGCTATACTCTCATTATGCCCCAACCCTAAACTAGTATATGAATGCCTCGATGCATAAATAATATAGCGCATTGTTGTGGGGTTTTTAAATTAAAAATATCGGTGTGCTTATTATACTATACACACCGGTCTTGTCAATTGAACTAAAGGCCTTGGTGCTTAATAGAAAGTGGTGCACTGTTGCAGGGTTATTTTTTATACAAATAAAAACAATGGTGGGCTACGTATATAAGGAACACTGGTGAGTATACTACTTGATAACACCAGACAAAGATAAAATTTTAAAAATGTGGGTCGAAAAATCCCAAAAAAATTGGGGAGGTAGGGTGATGAGTTGGCTACAAGATGCAAGTTAAATTTTTGGAAATGGGCATGAGGAAGGTGCTCAAAATGTCAAAACATAGGAATTTCCTAGTTTTCCTGCAAGAATGTAGTGAAAATGAGGGTTTTAATCAAATTGATGGAAAGGAGGGATTTGAGTGATAGAGAGTGTTACAGTATGGTGTATGAATGTTATATGAAAGATGTGGATGGTTAGATTATGGTTTTATCAATTGAGACATGTCAAGGATGAAAAACACCAAAAACATAGTGGAGATTACCTAATGAAGGAAATCACTCATTTGTTGAAGAATTTGACTTGAAAGAGGTGTGATCCACTTACTAGTTAGGAGGTCTCTTAACCTTTGTGAAATATGATTTTACCATTGGATGGTTGTGGGGAGTTTTGAGCATGAGAGAGGAGCTCTTTTGACCATGTAGCATACTTCTTGAAAAATGACAAGTTTCATTTGATTTATTACCTATATTTTCTAACTGCCAATGAAGGTGATTTGACTAATGACAATGACCTTTATTTTCCTTTCTTTCATGACATGATTGGAAATCATGGTGGCGAAATAAATGAGACCTAGAATTTGACCTAAATGAAGGTGTGGTGAATGACCTTAGACCCTCAATGATAAATGGATGATGACCACTAAGATGATAATGACCATTAATGGAGTGAAGGGAGTAGCATTTTTTACCTAGACATATTTAGTGAACAAAATTTTATTTAAAAAGTGACTTCGAAACATGAAATTTTGACCTAGGATCACTACTGAGAAAATCTAAAAGAGTGCATTTGATCACTGAACATTTAGACACTAACATCATCTACATGCACATGTGTTTCTCATTAGTTGTGTATATATTCTGAGATAGTATGTTTTCTGCTTGATATGGCTTGATAAAAATAGTTTTGTTGTTGATTGATGTATGTGTTGATGTTTTCCTTGAATAAAAATTTTATTTGCTAGAGATGCTTTGGTATTTAGTATATTAAAATTTGTATGATGGTTTTATGCATTGGGAAGTGCGTATATACACGGATCTATTTAATGGCAGTCACATATATGTTCAAGGGTTTGAGGTATTGCTTTGTGATGATAGTTGATTAGTTTTGTATTATTTTCTACTGATTGTCAAGGATGTCTTGATCAGGATGGTTGGTATCTGAAAATGTTGATTGGTTATTAGATTTGAGTTTATTCAGTGTTTGGTATTCTCAATATTGATCTGGTTGTGGTTTGGTATATTGGTATGATCTGGTTGCAATTATTCAATGTTGGTATTCAGTGATTCAGTGGTTGGGTGAATGATTAAATGATTCCTTTATTCAATGCTTTAGTTTTGGTATTCAGTGATTTGAGATTTTTGTTTTGTGCACAAGAAGAACTTACATAAGCATGTTTACTTAACAATAGTTGTTTATATACTTTGAGTTGGACTTTAATTAGGATTTGTAATTGTCAGTTTTAACTCTGTACATAAATTATCTGCAAACAAATTCTTAAAGACAAAATAAACAATAGCAAGAGCATTAAATATAAAACAGATATACACAGAGATTTTACCCCTGGATCCCAAATCTGGACTACCAACTTTATTTTTCATTATATTCCTTTTAATGTTACAATGCATATATATACATGTCGAACCATTCATAAACCCCAATCCATTAACCGTGGATTAGAACATAACCTTAGTTCCCTTGACCGGATCTAAGAAATACTGGGGGCCAAAAATCATCATGCCCCAAAACCATGTGCAAATCCATGTACAAAACTATAGGCGGGTCCGCCCACCTAAGATAGGGTCCAAATTTTTTTTCCCAGGGCGCTGCCCCGTATTCCGCGCAGGGGGCTACCCGCCCCACTATGACCCCCCCCCCACTCGTGCGACTATTCGTGGAAATAATATAACACATACCCAATAGTAATGTTGGGTTTCCTTTGGCTATATACTATTGCATAATTAAATTTGGTGAATGGTTTATTGGATCTCAGTGTTTGGCATATAATATTTTGGATTCGTAATGTGATTGAAATGGTTAGCATTGGGATATTTCCTTGGTTAGTGCTTCGCATATTGGTATTAGTATATTGGTCGTGGTATATTTGGTGATCAATTTGCTTTAGTGCTTCAATTGGAATTCAGTGGTTTGGTTATTGATTAGCTTGGTATTGGTAGTTTGATCATATTGATTGGTTTTTTCAGTGGTTGGAACATTGGTATTGGTATTGGTCTTCAATAATTCAATTTGGCATTCAGCTGACATATTAGTATTGAGCATAATGTTGGGTGTGGGTCTAGTTTGAAAATTTGATGAAAGGTGGCCTACGTATTATTATGTGTATTTGAGATAGGTAAATCTAGTACGAAATATTATGAAACATAATCCACAGAAGTGTTGAGGGTTGGAGCTTTCAGTAAGGGAGTTAGAGCTTCCTTCCGGTAGCTGGTAAACTTGTTAAGGGAGAAGGAGCTTCCTTTAGGTAGGAGTCAATAAACTTAGTTAGTGGGTTGTAGCTCCATTCTACTGGTGTTGGAGAACGAGTGGAGGTTGTAACCTCCTGCAGGTAGGAACCTTCCCGCTGGTGAGAGTACGCACCAATACATAATTGTAAGAATAATTTTTAATTATAATAAAAGAAGAAGACATAGACGACAACAACGATGGTTTTCTCCTACATTTGGTTTCCACCTAAAATCTTGGTGTCCATATTTGTTGATGTGTTTCTTATGTGTTATTATTTATCTTCTCTTTACTACTCATGGTTACTACATAATGAATGGCTAAAGAAATAATGATGCAATGGTTAAATCACTGTTGGAATTTGTGAAAAAATAGTAATCTAAATATACTTGGTTTTAATTCAATGAGAATGTGTACACATGTTGGTTTTAATTCAATGAGGACGTGTACACATGTTGGTTTTCTGAATAAAAATTGCATACACTATTATGAATTTGAATGAAATTGAAGACTAAGTGAAATAAAAATAATGATTCACCCTCTGCCCTCCCTCCTCCCCCAAATATTTTTCCTAACATGTGTTTGGTTACTTGACATCTTCTCACTGGGAGAAATACTTACAAATAAGATCAAACCTAGATCAAACCTATTAAAGAGCAAATAAATTTTGACTTTTGAAAACACAAGTTCTTATTTCCACGATAAAGTGGAAGTAATTGGACCCGTGTTGATTTTTCCAGTGGAAAAATCGTGTAATGAGTTTCTGGAACTTGGCTTTCCACAATTATTCTTCACTTTTCTTCCAAGTTGTACCATACCGTATAAACATGGAAATATAAATAATGAAAGTATACCTACAGTTTATTTGAGTGCTTCTAAAATGGACTTCATTGATATTGTTGGAATAAGACTGGAATTGTCATTTGCTGCAACAAGAAATGAGGAACCAAAATTGTATGGAAAGGATTTATGCCCGAAAAGTGTAAAATTTCCCTTAATTGAAAGACTAGATGATGATTTGTTCCTAAAAATTTTATGCGACGTGAAATGATCATCTCACTATTCATTTGTATATAGAAGCGTTGATGCAATTGTCAAAGCTTTGAAGTAGATGTCCTGGAAAAGTGTTTTCTCAGTGGAGCACAAGACATAGAGGATGTTGTGTTAAAACTTTTTTCTAGTAAACACAACATGCAAACTATTTGTGATGGGACCCAACCCTTTTTAAACCTAGCGCTCAATCAACAATTCAAAGATTATTAATGTTATTATATTTTTGTGATTTTGCAATTGATATGTATTAAAATGTTGATTTATGACTCGTCCTTCTGAAAGAGGTGAGGAGGACACCTGTCTCGTCCTCGAAACCTGTTCTCCCACCTTAGTCACGCGCCTCTCCTCTGCTCGTTTGGTATGTTTTACTTTGTTGTTCGGTGGCTGTGAGGGTTTCTTCCATCTGGTTCTCTGTGGGTGGAATGGTTCGATTCCTCGTGGCCCCTTTGACCCTATTATGGTCACGGCTCTGATTTTACTTGTGGGTGCTTCATGTAATCTCTCATTGTGGCTCTATTTTACTCATTGAGCTCTGTCGATATGACGATTATGTTCGTTTTGCTTGCTCTGCTAATGAGTTCACGGATTTCACCTGCTTCTACGTTGTCGTCAATAGGGTTTCTCCGCCATGAAATTTTATGGGTGCTATTCATGTTTGTATCTTCTTGAATGCTTTCGCTCCTGCGTTATTTTATCCGCTCACTGAAAATAATCTGTTGATTAACTGGTTGCTTGTCTACACTGTTTCAGGTCGCAGCCATCAGGGGACTCGGCATTCAACCTCATCTCATCAATTTCACAATGGTAAGTTGTTTGTCCATGTTTCAGTTCTTCGATTTTCTTTCTTGGTTATACTAAGGGTTGTTGCTCCTTGAGAGCAGGCTCCCTTGTTGGTTGGCGACCAGACTTCCTCCTTCATTCAATGTTACTCTGCTGGTAAGCCGAAGGTTACAAACCCTTCCTCGTGCTTTACTCTGGTTCAGGAGTTCTTTTTATTCTTTTGCAGATTTTAGCACTTGGGTCTTTCTCCTTGCAGGTGACTTCTGGTTCTCCAAACGTGGTTTTTCGACTCCACTGTTATTAACCCAAACGGGTAGGGTCTCTCCTTTTGGTCTCTTTTGGTGATTTGGAGTTATTTTCGATTGTGAGCCTCGGCTCCCCTGTTTAGTTATCTTTATGTGGACTTCTCCGTTGATGACCTGTTACAGATGCTTCTTCGTTTGTAAGTAGACTAGGGTTTATACGCAGTTACGCGCTCGATTCTTCCTTCGGGGTCTGTTTGTTTTTTCATTTATTCACAGTCCAGACATTCACTTTTGGTAGCATAGTATCCGTGTCGGGTTTCGAACCCAGTTCCTTAATTTGACATGTAATATATTTTGTGTTTTTGAGACTTATAAAACAGAACTTATTTTAACAATATTGAAAATAAAAATCTGTTGCTTCAATTTGGTGAATACTTGTGAAGGTTTTGTGCGTCCTCTTGGTTATGAATCTCAGTGTGTTCCTTAATTTGAAAATCTCTTCTGGTTGATGAATGTCTCGGCTTGTCAATTTCTGTAATTGCTCCAATACCTGTAATTTTTTTTTAACTTTGCCAGTCTTTGATATATTCGTACATGCATTCAATTTATCATAAAAAATGAAAAGAAAGGTATTTGACTGCAGATGAATCTCAGATGGTTTTACAAAATCTCCTGAATGGTTTTATTTTTCTTTTCTCCTATGATGGAAAATCCCCCCTTCCAAATGTATTGTCTTGTCCTTTTTGTATAACTTGTTGAGCAATTGTTTTTTTCTTGAAACTGTCAACAGTTACAGGAAACTGTCAAAAGTTACAGGTAGTTACATTTGGTAACTTTTCTCTTCCGTTCACCTGAATTCTGTACTTAATTAAAAATAGTAACTAAAAGGAATTATAATGCAATTAAAAACATAATTTGTTCTTAAGTCCTAAATGCTAAAATTTAAAGAAAATAATTTAAAACAAACTCAGGTGCAATGACCTGTAAACCTGTGAGACAAAATACTTTTATTTTTGTTCACCCTAAGTTGGATACTCCTGCATCAATTTGTGTCAAATGTATCTCAGTTCAGAGAATCCATAGTCGAGTTTAAGTACTCTTGAACTGTTAAATCAAAAGTTCCTTTGGCACATTCTATGGATGTTAAGTTTTTCATGTCAATTTTTTTAATGAAGTTGCATACATCCAAAGAAGAGACTATTGATGTTTTGGAACTCATTGGAAATGTATATGCACAATGAATTAAAGTGTTAGGATTTTGGAGAAAAGTATTTCTTGAGGCTTCGACTTTGGGTATTTTAAGTTTAGATATGATTTCATGCAACAATTCAGTAATCCTCTTGAAT